>PVIC010035442.1:0-19703 GCA_004025085.1 Thryonomys swinderianus | reverse complement strand
AAAAGAGGTCAAATTTAATCACTTATCTTGTAACTGACTCAAATAAGGCTGGTGCTGTTAAGTGAGAGGGAAGAAGGCAGAGAAGCTGGAACAGCAAGGTGCTCACGGCCTCGGCCAGCACCTGCCAGAGCCCGGGAGTCAGCAGGCCCCTCAGCCTCCGCACCCTGCAGATGGGTCTGCCCGCCTCACCCAGGGCAGCCGACCTGAGCTGACCAATGGACCTTGAAGCCCTTGGCACCTGATTTTGCCAGTCCTCACCCTCAGCTGAACTCAGTCACCACACTGTTCTTTCCTGCTCCCAGATCACTAAAGGATCCCAGCGAGGAGCCCCGACCCTAAACGTGCCTTTCACACCCACGCCAGCCGGTGTCAGCCAGTCCAACCCGGCTGTACCCCAACAGCTCTGAACCTACTTACCTGATGCCCGCTTCACCCTTCCTACCCCGCAGGCAGACGGCGCCTCAGACAGGCAGCGTCTAAGGTGCCACCACCTCTGCATGGACTTTCTTTGCTTTCACACAGTCAATGGTCCAGGATGCGGCACTGGGGTCTGCAATGACCTGCTGAAAATGTGTTTTGACCCCGATGACTTCATCTCTGACCTCTCTGCCCCTATCCATTCGCCCCCTGCCCCTCTGTTAAAGACACACCAACACTCCAACACAGCCACACCTGCAGGCCCTCTGGATAAACTACCATGCTTTCACCAGGGCCACCGATCCCACCCTCCACTGCAGACTGAGCTCAGAACTGGGTCGGGGCAGCACCAGACAGCAGACACCATGGCGACCAGATGGCCCGCGGAGACCCGCAGCAGTGCAGGACTCTGTGCAGTGATGGCCACCTCTCTGTGCTTCAGTAACCGCCAGGCTGCAAAGCACAGGCACAGCTTCGCCGCCACTGCTGCATGCCATCTCCCCCCACCTTCCACTGGGCCTGGACCGCAGCACCGGGCAGGCGTCTGTCTTCAGCCACTCAGCCTGCAAACCCTGTTTCGTGTCCCTAACACCGTCCTAGTGCCTGGCTGGGCACGTTCACTCTGAACTTCGAAGTCCGCCCGCTGGTTTCCCTGAGTCTCACCTTGGGGCACTCTATGAACTCAATAAGGATCTCATCTTGCCCTTCCCTAAGAGCTTTCAAAAGGGGCCCCTTAGGCTTCTGAGCCCCCCAAACTGTGGTCTCAGACCTCGTTTTCCACTTGTTTCTGTAACTTGAATCGTCTACATACCATGCGTCCAACCTCCACCTCCTTCCAGCCTCGTGGCGGCCAGGCACGCTACTACCTCCAGAGCCACGGAACAGTCTCCTTACCTCCACGTCAGGCACACTCTCGTCAGGGACCCCCTCTTTCTATTCTGACCCCCAGATTCTTGGATAGCCAGTGCCTACAATAGCATCTTCCACAGAAGCTTCTCAGTGTATGTGCGACAGAAGCAGAGCGCTAGAGCGGCAGATTCACTGATAGCAGCTCAACAGACTGGCAACATCAGTTCATAAACCGAAAGGCTGCGTAGCCTGGGCCATTTCGCATACACACAAATGGTGCCACGCAGCGTAACAGTCCTCAAAGATAACACTAGATTTGCACTGTGGCGCTACTGATTTCATACTAACAGCTGTGAATATTTTAGCAGTTATATAAAATTCATTACAAAGCCAGAGATTTAGCTTAGTGGTTCTGGCGCCTGCCTAGCAAGCGCAAGGTCCCTGGTTCGAGCCTGGTAACCACACACAACAACACCGGGCATAGTGACTCACATCCCCCAGCAATCAGTACCACACACCACAGTGCTGGGTGTGGTGGGTCACGCCTGTAATTCCAGCATTTGGGAGGCAGAGGCAGAAGGAGTACTGCTGAGTTCAAGGCTTGCCTGGGCTACATAGTGAGCTCAGGGCCAGCCTGAACTACAAAGCCAGACCCTGTCTCAAACAAAGAAACAAACAAATAATAAAATTCATTACAATTTAAGGTAGGGAATGTCCCACATGCCGAGATGCAACTGTAATCCCAGCCCCGGTGAGGGTAAGACTAGCCTGGGGTACATACTGAGACTCTATCTAAAAGAACAGATCAGGACCATGTACACATCTGGACAGGGTATAGCTTCACAAACATGCCTGCAGGCAGGGAAACTATTCTGGATGGCACAGGGATGGACCCAGACCATTAGACAACCCCGGAATGTATAAAACTGAGACCGAACCCTTACAAAAATTGTAAAGGTAGGGTGGTGGGGATGTAGTACTGCAGGCCCCTCACCCGTCAACATGGTACCACTCTGGTGGGAGTTGTTAATAATGGGGATGGGAGCCGGGGATATAGCTCAGTGGTTCCAGCACCTGCTTAGCAAGAGCAAGGTCCCAAATTTGATCCCTGCTAACCACATACCACAATGGCAGGCAGAGTGGCTCACACCTGTAATCCCAGCACTCAAGAGGCAGAGGCAGCAGGACTGCTGTGAGTTTGAGGCTTGCCTGGGCTACAGAGTGAGCTCAGGGCCAGTCTGAACTACAAACAGAGACCTTGTGTCAAAAAGAAAAAAAAAAAAAAGGGCTGGGCCAGAGATTTAGCTCAGTGGTTCTACAGGCGCAAAGTCCCTGGTCCCGGTAACCACATACAATAACAAAATATTGGGCGTGGTGACTCACCCCCACCAGCAATCAGCAACACATCCCACAGTGCTGGGCATGGTGGCTCATGCCTGTCATCCCAGCACTCAGGAGGCAGAGGCAGGAGGATTGCTGAGTTCAAGACTTGCCTGTGTTACATAGTGAGCTCAGGGTCAGCCTGAACTGCAAAGTGAGACCCTGTCTCAAAAAAATAAAAGGCTAGGGATTTCACTCAAGTGGTACCACACCAACTTTGGATATACAGGGCTCAAGTTCAATCCCCAGTTCCAAAAAAAAAGAATATGGTGTAAGTGACATCATTATACCATTATGGGACTTCCAAGGCTGGGCCACAGAAAGGTGAGCTTGTGCCCGGCTTAGACTCCAGCTGCCAGTCTGGGAGGCCACCCATGCTTCTCTGAAGCTGTGTGTGTGCAGAGCGACAAGGACCTCCCACTAACCCCGCCCAGGGCCACGGCACCAGCACGAGTGCCCAACCATCTGGCAAAGGGCGACCTATATGGTGACTTTACCATAAGTTAATTTTTTTAAATGGGAAGTAATGTCACTTACGCATATTTTTAATAGAAAATACCTGATTCATTGCTTCTCGGCCTTTTGACTAAGATCAAGTGTAGAAAATATCTGATTCATGATCCTCTGATCCATGCGATAAGGACAAGGGGACAAGAATTTTATATTCTATGTTCGCTTTCTCAGTGCCATGACGCGTCTGGCCGGTTATCACCACAGGTCAGGATGTTTCTAGCCTCAGAACACTCCCCCTTGCTTTGAACACGCTTGCCCTGTCCTTGGCAATGCAAGTTTTTCTTCTGTAATTTAAATATTCACCATGCCTCACAGGAGTAGAGAGTTAGCCAGGCACTGTGGTGCACACCCGTAATCCCAGCACTAGGAGGCTGAAGCAGGAGGTCTGCCTTGATTTTGGGTCCAGCCTGGACTCCAGAGCTAGTTCAAGGAAAGCCCGAGCTCCACAGTGAGACTATCTCAAGAAAACAAAATAATAATTACTAAAGTATGTAGGGACAAGAATGGATTCTGTTGTGAAGGACTGAAAGTATAATTGGACAATGGCCAGGACTTATTTAGAAATAGAACTCTCATCCATAGTCTGTCCAGGAAACAACACTCTTACCTACAATAAACAACCCTGGGGGACAGCCTGGTACCCCCGGCGATAATCAAAGAAACTGAAGAGTAACTTCCCTAACAATTGGCTCAAAATGGCCAGGGCTTAGGTAGCTGTCAGCTTTGCTTATTTACATCCCACTTTAGATTTAAGATAAACGGGATAAACATTTCCTCCAGACAAATAACAGTAAACACACTGCGGGAAGGCAATATTTGGGCTTCAACCCAAGTCTGTACTGTTACACCTCCAACCCTTTTCATCTGTTTAGTTTTTGGAGACAGGCTCTTGGCTTTGTAGTTCAGGCTGGCCCTGAGCTCAGTATGTAGCCCAGGGAAGACTCAACTCACAGGGATTCTGCCTCTGCCTCCCCAGTACTGTGATCACTGGCGTGCACTGCCGTACCCTTCCAGATCTCCACTTCTAGGCAGCCATCCTGTAGCCTCTCCTGCCAGCAGCCTCCAACCAAGGCATACCTGAAGGCTTCCCTTCTCTCCACTCCAAAGCTTTCCTCTCCACCACTGTTCTAGACTGACTTTTGCTACAGAAAGATCAGAATAAATAGCGCTGGGTTTTCTCATTTGGATAGTCTTTTTTCCTGTTCTCTAATAAAAGTCTCTTCTAGTTTTAAAAATGAAGTACTTCTTGGGGCCGGAGGGTTAGCTCAGTGGTTCCGGTGCCTGCCTCGAAAGCCCAAGGACCTCAGTTCGATCCCGGTAACCACATATAATGCTGGGCGTGGAGACACGCCCACCAACAATCAACACCGCGTACCACAATGGCGGGCGTGGTGGCTCATGCCTGTCATCCCAGCTCTCGAGAGGAAGAGACAAGAGGATTGCTGAGTTCGCGGCGGCTTGCCTGGGCACCATAGTGAGCTCAGGGCCAGCCTGAACTACAAAGCGAGACCCTGTCTCAAAAAAAAAAAAAAAAAAAAGTACTTCTTGCCAGCGGGAAGGGCTGGAGCCAGGACCAGCCAGGGGAAGGACTCCACTTGCACTGAGGACCTGAAAGGGCACAGCTGCCCATCCTGGAGCTTTGGGGTCAGCAAGGGAAGAGCGGGACCATGGACTGACAGAGTGACCACCTGCAGCCGCATTATACAACAGCCCTCCCCCTGCTCTCCGTCCTCCATTAACCATTTATCAAAAATACCGGAAATGGGCCGGAGGGTTAGCTCAGTGGTTCCGGCGCCTGCCTCGCAAGCGTAAGGACCTGAGTTCGATCCCCGGTTACCACATATAATGCTGGGCTTGGTGGCTCACGCCTGTCATCCCAGCACTCGGGAGGCAGAGACGGGAGGATTGCTGAGTTCGCGGCAGCTTGCCTGGGCACCATAGTGAGCTCAAGGCCAGCCTGAACTACAAAGCAAGACCCTGTCTCCAAAAAGCAAAAAAAAAAAAAAAAAAAAAAAAAAAATACCGGAAACGATTGGCCCTAGGACAGTGTGTTCTTGCAAGTGCATCAGAATTCTCCTTCTGGCAGCCCCGCTGTTCATCTCGAGCTGAACAGTTTCAGCGGCAGGGAGACTAGCTTCTCCTCACTTCCCAACTGTGCCGTGAAAAGCAGTGTGCAATTCTGCATAAACTTTAATCCCTGTGGCTCTCACAGTTAGCTCTGTCTAGTTCAGTCTGGCTACTGTGAGGTGACCTCAGAGTAACTACACAGTGAGGGCATCAGAGCTAAGGTGCCTGGCTCGGTTCGTAAAGTAGTTTTGTGGGTATATATATTAATGAAAAATTCAGGCAGGTGGGCAATGGAATGAAAAGCTAAAATCGCTCATAACAGCACCAGAGAAGCCTATGTTTCTACTGACATACATCCTTCTAGACTTTTTTGGGGTCTTGGCTGAATTACATCCCAACCCTTTTCTTATTTTTGAAACAGTGCCTTGCTAAATTGCTGAAGTGCCCAGATTGGTCTCAGACTTTCAGTCTTCCAACCTCAAGCTCCCAATGCTGGGATTACAGGGTACACCATCCCGCCTGGCTGAAACCAATAAGGTCTTGGCTTAAGTGTCTTTGCCTGTGTATCTGACTAATAATTGACCAGGAGCCCAGCAGACTGGTATCAAGCACTTTCTGAAGTGTCAAAGGGGAGGCCATCCTGCATGACAAAACCACCCTCTGGCCGGTGGTTTAGCTCAGTGGTGCCAGTACAAGGTCCTGAGTTTGATCCCAGTAACCACATAGAATGCTGGGCGTGGTGACTCACACCCACCAGCAATCAATACCACATACCATAGTGCCGAGCATGGTGGCTCAGGCCTGTAATCCCAGCACTCAGGAGGCAGAGGCAGGAGGATTGCTGAGTTCGCGGCGGCTTGCCTGGGCTACATAGTGAGCTCAGAGCCAGCCTGAACTACAAAGCGAGACCCTGTCTCAAAAAAAAAAAAAAAAACACCGTCACCTGCCGATAAGCGAGGCTGCCCCAACCCTGGGTACCCAGGCCCTTGGCCTGCAGCAGCCTCCGCCAGGCACATCCAGCATAGCTGTACTCCGGATCCACCAGTACTCATTCCCAGGACCGGGGCAAGCCGGGCTCGGGAGGCTAGTTCCCTGCCACTGCACACTGGCCTATGCCAGGGCTCCCAGTGTGCCCGGGTTTGTACACTTCTGCAAACTGTACTTCCTTCACCCTGACACTGGTAACACCTGTTTGTAATCTCAGCACTTGGGAGGCTGAATCAGGAGGACTGAAAGTTCAAAGCCAGGCTTGACACAGTGAGCTTCTGTCTTAGTCCCTAGAGGAATGTTCTACTGTGCACAGGGAACCGGGAAGACTGGGTTGGGTACCGGCTGGAGCGCAGGCCGTGCAGGTTTGAGTGTTCGCTTCCTGTTTGCATCTTGTCCCCAACAAAAGGTCACTGTGACCCCTGGCCAAGTTACATAACATTGACATATAGAACGTGTACGTTTCTCATTTTTTGAGACCGGGTCTCACCATGCAGTTCAGGCTGGCCTCCAACTTGAAGGAGTCCACCTGCCCCAACCTCCCAAGCACGACAACTACAGGTGTGTGTCTCCATGCCCTCTGTGAAGCTTTTTTTACAGAGATATCATAGCCTGGAGTTGCGTGTATTCCCTGCTGAAGGAAAGTGAGGTGTAGGGTAGAGGAGAGGGAGTGGATAACTTGAATCCACGAGTTCAAAACCCACCTGAATAGGGACATTCCACCTTAAAAAGAAAAAGATAATGGTACTTGCTGTGTAGGGCTTTGTAATGAGGACTAAATAAATACACAAAAAGCACCTGTTTGGTTATGCTTAAGAACAAACCCAAGTGCCTCCACTGCTTACAATTTTCAGGGTCTTTGCAGGCAGATAGGAGAGCATTTAAGACTACTATAACTTCTCTTATTACAGCTATCTCCAGGGCTGGAGATTTAGCTCAAGTGATACCATGCCTACCTTGGCACAAGGGCCCAAGTTAGATCCCTGGTGCCACGACAAAAGAAACATACACGCCAAACACTTGGTCCAAATTTTTGACTGCACTATAGCACAACACTCACATGAAACCAAGTTTAGATAATGCTGTTACACTGTTACTTCAAAATGCTACTAGAGGTTACATGGATACATTCACCCTCCTTCCACGAAGAGGATTCATTAGCCATGACAAGTGCGCACCTCAAAATAAAATGTTCAGGTCTTGCAAACACATCCCCTCCCACCCTCCCTGCCACCTGGTCACAACTCCAAGCACGCTTGCGTCAAAGCAAAGGGGACACCTGACTGTGCAGTATTTTTGCTGAGTCACCTCCAACGACCCGGTGGAACTAACTCCAAATCACACAGAAGCTGCTAGGTTTAAAGTTTACACTCCAGTTGCAAATTACTCATCAGGAGCCAGCTTCCAACAAGAGTGGAGAGACAAGAATCACCTGATGGTCAAATTGCTCAACTGAACCCAACAGGTGATCTAGGAAAGGACAATTTTCATGCTTTTCCAAGACACTAATGCTCTTCAATGAACATCTATTAAAAAGAGTTAATCTGAACTTTCTGTGACTTGTAAAGTCCTCAGAAGGCATTTACTTCCTAAAATATTCACCTATGACTTAAAAAGTACAAGAAATGGATATATATATATATATATATACACACACACACACACACACACACACATCTACTTCTTGTACTTTAAGTCACAGGTGAATATTGTGTATGTGTATATATACGTTTGTGTGTATACACACACACACACACATATACATAGACAAACACTTCGGGTTTCATACAATCAGAATTGACTCCCTAAAATTGAATCATTAAGGCTTTCAGCTATTTCTAGGACTCAATCAGTTCAACTTGAGAACAGGTGCAGCTTCCCTTTTACGAGCAAGTTCCTTGCCATCCGACTTGAAAGAGAAAGGGCAGCTGTTTTGTACGTGCTCGGGTACAGCTCTGGCCAACTGGTGCGGGGCAGGTTCCTTATCTCCGATGACCAATTTAATTTTCTTCTTTCCACATTTGCTCTTGCCCACATCTTTTTTTTTTTTTTTTTTTTTTGAGACAGGGTCTCGCTTTGTAATTCAGGCTGGCTCTGAGCTCACTATGGAGCCCAAGAAAGCCTCGAACTCAGCAATCCTCATGTCTCTGCCTCCCGAGTGCTGGGATTATAGGCATGAGCCACGACGCCCGGCATGCCCACATCTTTTATTAGTGGATTTGATTATATACATTCATATGCTTCATTTTGCCAGGTGTATTCACTTTCTTCCCATTACCCCCTCCTTACCCACCCTCCTTTCATTTTGTTTTTGTTGTTCTGATGTATATATTTTGATTTCAGATCATCCACTTACAACAAATTTGGCAGTTGGGCGTGGTGATGCACTCCTGTTATCCCAGCACTCTGCAGACAAAGATCGCTGCGTGTTCAAGGCCAGTGTGGGGTACATCGTGAGTGTAAGGCCAGTCTGAACTACACAGTGAGACCCTGTCTCAAAAACCAAGCCAAACTAAAACAAAACAACAAACTTTGCGTTCTACAAATCCTTTCTATCACAGAATCAAAACAACTTCTGGGCGTGGTGGCTCACGCCTGTAATCCCAGCACTCGGGAGGCAGAGACAGGAGGATTGCTGAGTTCAAGGCTTGCCTGAGCTACACAGTAAGCTCAGTGCCAGCCTGAACTACAAAGTGAGACCCTGTCTCAAAAAAAAAAAAAATTAAAACAGCTGCTCTTGGGCCAGAGATTTAGCTCAGTGTTTCCAGCACCTGCCTCACAAGCGCAAGGTCCAGAGTTCGATCCCTGGTAACCACATACAATTCTGGGCGTGCTGACTTACGCCCACCAGCAATCAATACCACATAACAGAGTGCCGGGCATGGTGGCTCATGCCTGTAATCCCAGCACTCAGGAGGCAGAGGCAGGAGGATTGCTGAGATCGAGGCTGGCCTGGGCTCCATAGTGAGCTCAGGGTCAGCCTGAACTACAAAGCGAGACCCTGTCTCAAAAAACAAACAAACAAAAAAAAAACCCAGCTACTCTGTTCCCTATACTCTAGAAGTAAAAAATTATGACTGCCAATATGAGATCATCAAGTGAGGTTTTTCTTGGGTGCTCTTGTTTGTCTCCTTGTAGCGCCCCCTCTCCGTGGAAGTCAAATACCCAAATAAAAATACAGTTCTCCCAGCTGTCCCTGTGACACCTACAATCCCAGCGCACGTACAGGGACCGCCACTTCAGGCCACCTGGGCTACCGAGTGAGTTTAAGGCCAGCCTGGCCCGCACAGTGAGACGGTATCTCTAAAGCAACCCCCATAGGCCAGGCATGCATGCACAAAACCTCTGAAAGGCAATCTCTAGACCACTAAGAAGATTTCAAATATAAAGTAAGAATGTCTGTAAGTGAGTTTTCTTGGCCAAGCATGAATCTGAATTTCTTCAGATCTAAAAAAAATAACTGCCCCTTTCGTTAAGCAATAAAAACCCGGAGTAAAACCATTTGAAGCTACTATGACACAAAAAAACCTTCACTGGAGAGGCCAGAGGTCTGGTTCCCTCCCATCGCCTGCTTCCCGGGTAGACTGACCTCAAGCCATTTCTTTTTCCTTTCAGCTCTATATAGATTTGTAAATAGCACTTCTCCACCCCAGGGACAGGAGATCCTAGCCCTAGGATAAAAATCCAGAAAGGAGCTCCTAACCAGGCCCAGGACCAAATGTTCCACCTTCCCGGGGCTATAGGTAACCACCCAGCGGCAGTTCCAGCAATCTTACCCTGGAGATGCCCCTTCCCTGATCCCACAAGGCAGACAGGCCCGGGAAAGGCAAGCCCAGGCGAGCGCTCCGGCCACTTACAAATAGGGTCTTCCATTTTCAAGGGTCTTTTCAAGCGGATACTGGCAGGGACCGTCTTCTCGATCAGTTCATCGATGCTCTGAAATAAAAACCAAGTCTGTGAACACTGATGGCAGAGGAAAATGCCGGACTTATCTCTGTTTTCATCTGCAAAAGCTTGTGGGAACCCCATTTAAATCGCCTAATTAGAAGTTCTTTCTAAAGAGAAAAAGCAAACAAGAAGTCTCTTGAAAGAAAGGAAATCTCGAAACCCGGTGGTGAATCGGCCACTACGGGTTGGATTTTAGTTTGCAACTAGGCACGACCGGATAAACCCAGTTTATGGGGGGAAAGGGGGTCCTCATTTCCTCTTTCTACAAAATTCGGCCTCATCTGCAGGGTTATTTGGGTTCGGGCCGATTTCGAATGTAAAGTTCTGAAGCAGAAACTAAACTGGCGGGAGAAGGCATTCGGTCACCGGGGAGCGGGCCCGGGGGCTCACGCAGGGGCAGCAGAGGCAGCCGCGCGGCGGGCCGGGGTCGCAGAGGAGGCCCCAGAGGGCCGGGGGTCCTTACCGCAAGCCCCAGAGCCTGCAGCATCTCCCTCTGGTCTTTGTCCCCGGGGCCGATATGCCTCCGGGCGAAGTCGTCGTGCCTGGGCAGGAGACGCTCGAGGAGGCGCGAGGTGCCGGCCGCGCCGCCGCAGCTGTGCTCCCGGCCCCGCGGCGCCCAGCTCCGGCCCGCGGTCCCCGCCAGGCGGCGTGCGCCCCCGGCTCCATGGCCCAGGCGCTGCGCCCACGCCCTGGCGCAAGACTGCATGGACGCGGCTCACGGGCCCTGCCCGGCTCCGGTCTCAGAGTGGCAGCTGCGTCCGCCCGGAGCCTCTTCTCACCCGACTAGACAGAGTCAAGCGATGAATGGGCGCCGGGGACCGCGCAGACAACCGCCCAAAGTTGGTGCCGGGCCCAGCACCTGCTCCGCACACTTTAAGTGCCGCCCAGGAGGCGGGCTGTGGGCGGGGCCAGGAGGCCTTGGGCCAATAGGAGTGGGTAGAAGGGCGGCCCCTCCCCCGCCTCCTCCCTTCCCGGCCCCCTCCGGGCCTCGTGCAGCCCTACACTGGGCCAAGCTCCGCTCTGGGCGACGGCGGCGGGTCGGGATTCCTCGAGTGTCCCTGCCGGGGTGCACAGCCCGAGGCCCTGGCCTAGGTAGAAGACCACTCTACCTCCCACGGAGGGCGGAACTGCTTACTCTCAGTCCACATCAACCTGTTTTACATCTGAGGAGCCAGTACGCGCAAATGGGGTTTCTTTCAGAGTTGTGAGATTGTGAACAAGTTTCTCAGCTTGTCTAAGCTTCTGTTTTCTCGTCTCGTGGAGCTAAATGGTGCTCTACTTATTTATTTAATTTATTTTTCATGCTTAAAGCCAAATGTATTCAGTTCCTTCCTGTGAAGCACATAGTGAGAGATAACTATGTGCTTTTTGGAGGATCGTCACATCCTCCACGGTAAACCTTGCACTGTGTGCTGACAAGCATCTTCCATGGAGGGGGGAGGAAGATCCTCGCTGACCTAGAGCTGGCCGGGGGGGATCGTACTGGGAGGAGAGCCGAGGTCTACTGTCTCTTCTGTCTTCAAGCTCGTGGTAGGGCCCATGTTCACTTGCACTAGCAGATTCCTAGAGAAGCCATTCAGATCTGTCACAGCAGAGAAGACACCGGTGGAGAGGAGAAAGGGGAGACATTTGACGCCCTGGCATGAGGTGGAGAGGCCGGCTGCTAGCTGGAAAGAACCAGAAAATGGAAGTACAGGTGTCATCCTTGGGATGCCACGCTGAGCAGAAGTCTCCAAATAATCCTCCAGTCACTACAACATTCTTCTTTATAAGTGACGCAGTCTCCTCAGCTTTGCTCTTTACCTCCATTGTTATCTGGTTGCCCTTAAGAATCTTCAGCTGGGGGCCGGAGGGTTAGCTCAGTGGTTCCGGCGCCAGCCTCGCAAGCGCAAGGTCCTGAGTTCGATCCCCGGTTACCACATATAATGCTGGGCGTGGAGACGCGCCCACCAACAATCAACACCACATACCACAATGCCGGACGTGGTGGCTCACGCCTGTCATCCCAGCACTCGGGAGGCAGAGACAGGATTGCTGAGTTCGCGGCGGCTTGCCTGGACACCATAGTGAGCTCAGGGCCAGCCTGAACTACAAAGTGAGACCCTGTCTCCAAAAAAAAAACAAAACAAAACAAAAAAAAAGAATCTTCAGCTGCTTCTTAGCTTTGTTCCATGTCTGTCTCTACTTGCCACCAGTTGACTTTAACAAATCCACTGTGGTCTGCAAGCGGAAGGAGAAAACACCCACCTGTTGCAGCCACCTTCCAACCTTCTGGAATATGAAGCCAGGGCACCATCTCTGACGCCACCAATCAACAGCTAAGTTGCCGTGCTATGTTTTTTAGCACGTCCTTCACACTCTTGCCCAAATAGCTTGTGCCATTGTGGCTGCTTTTTAGCAAATTCTGTGAGGTCCAGTGCCTCAGGCTTTCCTCAAAGTTTCCTTGACTAGACGTGGCCATTTCTGTGAGCTCATCTCCCTAACTGGTACTTTTTATTAAAAAGAGATAATATATAAGTATTGGCACAACGTGAGACAGACTGTATCAGTCCTTCCAGTGGTTTTATGTGCACATAGTGCTGGCATTTAATCTTCCTCTACTCGCAATATTTCCAGTATCTTTTTGTTTTCATGAATAAACCAAAACTAAAATGGTAACTGAAGCAAAAAATGGCTTCAATAAGCTGATGCCCAGAGACAGGATGCAGGATTTAGTTTTCTGACCTGCTTTATATTAAAGTCAGTGATGACCCTGTCACCATGGGGCAATGGAAAAATGATGGTCTTAGGCATGAAACTGGAAAACTGTTTACTTAAATTTTCACTGGAGAATAAAGTACCGATGGGGGGAGTTGAGACAGGCTGTAGTTCAGCATGCCCTAAAACTCACTAGGTAGCCCAGGCTGGCCTCAAACTCATGATGACCATCATGAGCACAGGGATTAAGGTTTGTGCCATCACATAGGTTAAATACCTATTAAAATCAGGTCTTTGTGAGACAAATAGTAGCTAAATTAGATCCTCATAGTGGAAATGATGCTCTAAAGATGGACCCAGAAAGCTACATCTGAATGTTTATAAAATGAAAGGATATCTTAGAAAACTAGACAAGGTCAATGATTTAAAAGAACCTCTTGACTTCTGTTACTACAGAAAGAATGTTGTTTATAAATCAGATCTATTTTCAGTGCTATCAATTGTCAAATTTTCACATAATCAAATGCACAGCCTTATTCAGTCTCATATGTAAATGTTTGGAATTAATCAGAAATCTTTAGATTTGAGGGGGGCATTTTGGTAATTGGAATGAATATGATTATTTTGAAGGCTCAGATTCCATGCAGTCTCCCTAGGCAGCTGAACAAGCCTATCCTCTTTTCCCTCTTTTTTTTTTTTTTTTTGAGAGGCTGGCCCTATCTTGTTCAGACATCCTATGGCTTATTAACCTTTCAAATGAATGCCAGTGCTTCTTTGCTTCCATCTCATAACCAGAAGCAGGTCCTAGCAAATTTCAGGAAGTACAACATTTGACATGGAAAGAGAAGATTACACAAGAGGAATAAATTACAAGATGTTGCTAACACATATTACCATCATGGAATTTGCGTGTAAAAGTGGATTTTAAACCAAGAAAAAATAGCTTAATATGAAGATTACTGATATATTTGTAGGAATATAGATTCTGAATTCAGTGTGATAGCTCAGCCAGCCAGTAAAGGCTTTCAGTTTGCTGAGTTTACTCAACAATGGCCTTCATTAAGTTGTGTTAATGTACCAGAACTTTGTTGGTATAATGAGTCCTAAGCCTCGGTGAGAAAGAAATATCAGAATAGATTTGTCAACCATATAACACTTTCTCCCTTCAGTGTGTCCTCCAGAAATATCTAGAATATAGTTCTTTCTAAACACTGAGAAATCCATTTCTAAGAGGAGTGCCAGTATTTCAGAAAGCTCCATAATTGCTATCCTTTTTAGTTATGAAGCAATTATGTAAGAGGGGTTTGTTGAAATGGGATCCTGAATCAGGCATGGTGGTACACATTTCTAAGCCCAACATTCTGGGAGGTTGAGGCAAGAAAATTCCAAACCCAAGTCCAGCCTGGGTAATTTTGCAACTTAGGGAGACCCTTACCTGTTATAGCTTGTATCTAGATCTCCCGCTATGGCCTCATGTGCTTATAGATGCAGCTTTTGGGAGGTGGCTGGATCATGGGTACATTGTACTAGATTAGTTCACTAATTGGTTTCTCATAGTTCTGGATGTGGGTAAGGGGAAGCTCCACTTTGGGTGTGGGAGGCACCACTCAAAAGGCTTGTAACCTGGATGAAAGGGGAAATGAGCTTGCTGCTGCTACTATCTTCTGCCTGCTCTTCCATGGACTGTTTCTCCTCTGTGAGGCCACCCTGCCTGGGGGCCAAGCAATTATAGACTGAAACCTCTACAAACTTTGAGCTGAAATAATCCTTTCCTCCTTTAATTTGGAGGTTGTTAGGAGCTACTCTGAGGGCTTAATAGTCCCATGATGTTGTGATGCTTAAGGCAAGACTACAAAAGATCCTCGTGAACTCAGTATTGCCTCTGTCCTCTAAGATATCTGATACCCACTATGAATGAATTCAATAAATAATGGTACGCTTGAGATCCTGGGTCCTGGCAGCCCAGGGCAGCATTGATCAAGCCCAAAGCTCAGCTTCTCCTCTAAGCCTTTTTTCTGTCTATTAATTAATTCACCTTGTTCTGTTGGGTTCACAGGAGACTAGGACTTCACTGCAAAGGTTCTAGTTTCATACCCTTTCCCTGTTCCCTACAGTGGGTGTTGGATATTTTGTTTCAGCAATGAGAAAAGTAACTAAGATTCTGCCTATAAATAGAAACAGAACTGGATATGTAGCTCAGTGAGAAGGGCCTGGGTTCAATTCTCACTACCACAAAAAAAAAAAAGAAGTGGGAGTGCTCCTGTAGCCCAGTGAAAATAATAAGGTTCCTGAGTGTTAGATGCCAACTGCAAGCACCAGCCAACAGAGAAAGGTGGAAAGCACTGTCACAGTTAGCAGTGGGCCAGATGATTTATAGGAATCTTTGATGTAAGGAATTGATAGGAAGCCTTCTGAAGTTTTACTTTATCTGGTGAACCAAAACTTAAGACACCAAAATGCAAGAACCCAACCTCTCAACCAACTTTCTAATTTTAACCAGTTCATGGACCTGGACCCTCTTAAATGAAGGAGATCTTAAAAAAAGGATCCTTGGGCTGGAGGGTTAGCTCAGTGGTTCCAGCGCCTGCCTCGCAAGTGCAAGGTCCTGAGTTCGATCCCTGGTAACCACATACAATGCTGGGTGTGGAGACTCACGCCCACCAGCCATCAATACCACAGTGCCAGACGTGGTGGCTCACACCTGTCATCCCAGCACTCAGGAGACAGAGGCAGGAGGATTGTTGAGTTTGAGGCTTGCCTGGGCTACATAGTGAGCACAGGGCCAGCCTGAACTACAAAGCAAGACCCTGTCCAAAAAAAAAAATTTGTTCCTACCCTTAAAAGAAATACTGTAGGGCGGGGTATTTAGCTCTGTGGTTCCAGTGTCTACCTTGCAAGCACTAGATCCAGAGATCAATCCCCACTAACCACATGTTACAATGCTGGGCATGGTGGCTCACACCCACCAACAATCAATACCACATACCACACCAGGTGTGGTGGTTCACACCTGTAATCCCAGCACTCGGGAGGCAGAAGCAGGAGCATTGCTGTGAGTTCGAGGCTTGTCTGGGCTACATAGGGAGCTCAGGGCCAGTCTGAACTACAAACCGAAACCCTGTCTCAAAAAAAAAAAGTAAATCTTTCTCCTGACCATCCCCAAAAATACCTGTGGCTTTTGTCCAATAAACGGAAAATACCTAGACTGTGAGTGCATGATTGGAACCTGGTTCTAAAACAATGCCAATCCCTGCAGACCTAAAACAAATCATCCTGTCCTAAAAATCACAGTGAGATGATAAAGAAATCAGTTTTGAAATAGGGACTGGGGACTTCACCTTCAGTTCCAATTCTCAGAGAGCACAGAAGTTTTTAGTCTTTACAAAAAGAAACAATTAGCGGGGCATGGTGGCTCATGCCTGTAATCCAAGCACTCGGGAGGCATAGGCAGGAAGATTGCTATGAGTTTGAGGCCTGCCTGGGCTACATAATGAGTTTAGGACAAGCTGAACTACAAGGCGAGACCCTGTCCCAAAAAAAAAAAAAAAAAGAAAAGAAAAAGAAAGATCTTGGACACTCACCCACGTGATTGATACCTATAGAGAATATCATTCACTGCTATTTATCCTACGAGAGTGTGGCAGTTTCTCTTCTTTTACAAGGCCGGCCTGCGTCTTGATTATCCTCCACGTTGGCTCCTAGTGGGCTTGCCTTGTCTCACTGCATATATCCAATTAACTTACCTATCTATATTTTTCTCTCTCTGAATCAGTACTGGCAAACCTAAGCATGCATGCCACAGTGAGCTGTTTATATTATCAAGTCTCTAAAAGTTTTACCATTAGGGCTCCAAATTTTTACTTTTTTTTTTTTGAGTTCAGGCTGGCCCTGAGCTCACTATGTAGCCCAGGCAAGCCGCCGCGAACTCAGCAATCCTCCTGTCCCTGCCTCCCGAGTGCTGGGATGACAGGCGTGAGCCACCACGCCCGGCATTGTGGTATGCGGTGTTGATTGTTGGTGGGCGTGAGTCTCCATGCCCAGCATTATATGTGGTTACCGGGGATCAAACTCAGGACCTTGCGCTTGCAAGGCAGGTGCCGGAACCCCTGAGCTAACCCTCCAGCCCTAAATTTTTATTCTTTTAAAATATTAATTTGGAGCTGGAGATTTAGCTCAGTGGTTCCGCTGCCTGCCTAGCAAGTGTGAGGTCCCTGGTTGATCCCAGTAACCACATACAATGACACAATAGTAGGCGTGGTGACTCACGCCCACCAGCAATCAGTACCACACCCCACAGTGCGGGATATGGTGGCTCACGCCTGTAATCCCAGCACTCAGGAGGCAGAGGCAGGAGGATTGCTGTGAGCTCCAGGTTTGCCTGGGCTACATAGTGAGCTCAGGGCCAGCCTGAACTACAAAGCAAGACCCTGTCTCCAATAAATAAGTACATAAATAAATAAAATATTAATTTGATCAGTATACTTTTTATATACATGAAGATCACATTCATCATAGGGAATTTGTACCTGTACATAATATATCTTGATTCTTTTTCCCATCCCCCTTCCCTCCATTCAAACCTTCTTCCCCTTTTTATTTGCAAAAGTTTTGTTTCCATTGTTTTTCCTTCTTCCTGCTTTTCTTTTCTCTTCCTTGCCTCCCCCATTCCTGTTCCATCTGGGCATGGTCGTGCATGCCTGGGAATTCTAGCACTATGGGAGGCTGAGGCAGAACAGTTACAAGTTCCAATTCAGTTTGAGCAATGTAGTGATTTAATGTGACTCTGTCTGAAAAGTAAATAAAATAAAATAAAATGGATGGGAATCTACCTCAGTGTGAAGAGTTTTTTTCTTTTGTTCTATAGACTCAAGTTTTAATCTCCAGAATTGAAGGGGAAAAAAATAAGATAAAAGAAGTGATTTAATTGCTATCTCTTTTTACCCTCCCGCTTGATCTGTATGGAAGAAGAAACGATTTTAGAGATTAGCAGTGGATTCTGAGAGTTTATTCAGGTGGACTCACACTGGCATTGCTCCGCCTGATTACTGGAGAAGATTAACACAGCTCTTGGAGTTATCTCAGCAAACAGTGTCTTCTTTGTACTGGTGAGTGAAGATCACCAAAATTCTTCACTGTGTGTGTGTGTGTGTGTGTGTGTGTGTGTGTGTGTGTGTGTGTGAGAATAGACGCAGGACACCTGCCTGACCACACAGGTATCTGCTCTTCAACCCTTGCTCGTGATCTGATCTGCCAGGACCTGTATGGTCCTGCCTTCCTGCTCTTCAACCCTTGCTCGTGATCTGATCTGCCAGGACCTGTATGGTCCTGCCTTCCTGTACAGCGCGATGCGGGCCCATGTGCTGATGACAGCATGCAGAAGATAGTGAGCTGGCTGGACAGCCAGTAAGACTCCTGGAGATAATAGGCCCAGGAGGACTCAGGGACCTGCAATACTACCTCACTGAAGTGTCCAGCCCTGTAGGGTATGAGTCATGTTCAGGCATCTACTTTACGGTGCAAGATTATTTGATGAACCCTGACCTCAGGACTCAGTTGGCCTGACTGGATTTTGGAGGCAGCGTATTGCTCTAACTCATTCACCTGTAACGTTGCTAATACTGAGTAGTGCCAAAGGACCACCGGAGGGTGGGGCTAACCTGTAGCCCTTACAGTCTAGCAAATCCAACGTCCATAAAAGAAAAGTTGCTATGTGAAATTTTAGCAAGCACAGACGCAATAATCACAGGGTAGACCACAATTTTAAAGCAAAATCATGCCCTTGTCTGCAACAGCGTGCTGCTTTTGAGGAAAAGCTTCTGGGTTGTAAGTCAAACAATGAGCCACTAAGACACCCTGGGACTTGTGATGCTTCCACAATGAAACAGATGACGCATCAGTCTTTAGACGTGAAGGACCAGTATTTGGCTCAGAGGCACTTTCCTGCCGTGCAGGCTCAAGGTCCCGAGTTCATTCTCAGGTACTGGGAAAAAACGAAAAACTGAGCCTCACCAGTAGCAGCCCATGGTCAGGTGAAAGCCGTGTTTATCTCCTCATCCACTGGGGGCCGGGGCTCAGCTTGGTTCCCAAGGCTCAGGAAAGCTCAGGAACAAGTGCCCAGGTTCCTGTGCCTCCTTCAGCTGTGTGTGTGGCTCCTTTATGCGTCATTAACAAATAAATCATCGCTAGAAATATTCTAAAGAATAAACATAAGCTTGAAACACCTATGTTTGTGCACTTTCGTGTTACATTTCCCATGCTAGAGGCACTCACAATGATGCAGCTGGGTATTTTTTTTTTTTTTTTAGTGCCAGGGATGGATCTCAGGACTTTTGCACTGAGGTACATCTCCAGGTACCCCTTTTAATTAGTATCATTATTATTTGTAGCCCAGGCTATCCTCAAACTCACAGCAATCCTGCCTCTGCCTCCCAAGTGCTGGGATTACAGGCATGAGCCACCACACCTGGCATTATGTTATGTGGTTCTGGAGATGAGATTTGGAACCTTGTGCTTGCCAGGCAGATGCTGGAACCACTGAGCTACATCCCTGGCCCCTTTTTAATTCATTTTTAAACAAGGCATTGCTAAATCCCTAGGTTGCCCAGGGTGGGCTTGAACTTGCAGTCCTCCTGCCTCAGCCTCATAGAGAAGTGGAATTATAGATGTGTGTCACTACACCTGGCTAAGATCCAGCTTGTGATATACCATCATAGGCTTTCCTATAATACAGCATCTAACAAAACTAGGCTGTCCAGGGCCGGAGGGTTAGCTCAGTGGTTCCGGCGCCTGCCTCACAAGTGCAAGGTCCTGAGTTCGATCCCTGGTAACCACATATAATGCTGGGC
>PVIC010035441.1:0-19037 GCA_004025085.1 Thryonomys swinderianus | reverse complement strand
AAGCCCAGGCAAGCCTTGAACTCACAGCAATCCTCCTGCCTCTGCCTCCCGAGTGCTGGGATTACAGGCATGAGCCACCACTCCTGGCCATTGTATTTTTTATCACATCTTTTACAAAGAGCCATTAGTAGCAAAATATAGTACTTATATAGTGAAAGAAGGAATTACTTCCTTAACCCTAATTTTCTCTTTCAGACATCACTGAGACTACTTGTTGGTATAAAGTCCCTAAATACTAGTACCTCTAATTCTTGATGATTTTTCACTTCATTTTCCTCCAGCTTCTCCAACTTTCTTTTTTTCTATTCCTACTTCTCTTCTTTTTCCTCACTTTGTTTCAGTTCTGCCAGTCTTTAAGAGTATTGATGCTACAGAGAAGACCATGACAGTCTCTATTCTCAGAAGAGTTTTGTAGGGACAGGTAGATAAAAAGCTAACATTTTTTTAAAAACTTCACTTCCTGGTACATCATTTTTCAGCAGTGATATGCACAAAAAAGACAAACAGGAAACAGTTTGAAATCTATGTAATCTATAGTAAAATAGGTGCTCTTACCCATTATTGCTATCCAGAAATATTTTTTAAAATTAAAAATGTGTGATTTTTATATTACCCAGAATATAATCAAGCTATCATGGACTTCAAATATTTTGTCATTTAAAAGAGATTAGTTCATTGGGTTGTAGGCATATTTTAATATCCCACCCATGGGAAAGTTCTCTGGAGAAGAAAGGGGATTGATCCTAGGGCTTACCTAACAGGACACATTTCTGGGGAATATTGAGCCAAAGAAAAATATGCTGAGTGTTTGTAGAGGATCATTGTTCTTATAAAGTGGGTTTTCTACAGATGGTACTATCGACAACAAGGAAGCATTAGTGGTAGATAAAGTGAGTGACCAACCCATGTAACAGTATAGATTGTGTGAGTTTCTTCAAAAATGATTGAGAAACAAGCAAATATTTATGTACAAGATACAGTATATTCAAAATGAGCTGGTAATATTTATAAAATTATTTACAGTATATACCCAAATCTACCACAGTGTTCTTTCCTTTTGATTTAGTAATGTGACTTTAATTAAAAATATGCACACATTAGCAGATTTTGGCTGCTATAAGAAACAAATCTAAGGCAGGCTACTCATGAAGAAGAGAGGTATTTAGCTTACTAGTCTAGAAGTTCAAAGTATGTTGCCAGCATTGGCTTTGCTCTGGTGAGAACCTCATGATATCATGATTTAGAGTACACGTGGGAAGAAGAGATCACATCTGGAAAGAGGAAGCCAGAGATATTGGACTTCTGCAAACTCTTCTAAAAGTGACCTGGAACTTATTCCCCAGTGACCTAGGACATAGGCTCCAGCTCTGAAGGACCCATCTTCAAACACTTGAGGAACACAAACCATAGCAATCTATATGTTTGGAGATTATTCATTGCAGTCCTATTTACGCTAGTCAAGAATAAAGAATGCTGTACATTCATAGGAGTCTAATGACATAAATTAAAAATATTTCCTTAATTGACTCTATGTGGAATTAAATGATGTTGATCATTGTGGAGTAACCTAAAAATGATCAAATAGTGAAATGTGAAGGAAGTACAATAAATATAATTATTATGTTTGATGTAGGATTTAGTGTAGTTACACTAAGCCAAGTTGTATGATTGATTTGTGTTTTTTTGCTATGAAAATGTTTGAAAATGGCACTCTGGTAAGCATATGATAGAAGCAGATGTGGAGCCTTCTTTCTTTGGAAACTCTTTGTTCCACTTGATTGATTTAGTAGGTCTAGGGTTGTTGTCTTTGTTCATGCCCTAGAAAAAGGTTGACGCAGATGTAGTCAGAGCGCCATCACTGGTCTTGTGAAGAACTCTCCTTCACTTTTTCCTATGGCTTTGCCTAGGGTTATTTCTTTGGACTATTCTATTTATAAAAGTAACAGAAATGGAAATCATAGAGTAGTCTTGGCTAACTTTGTTGAGTGCTCACAGTGTCAACTGACATAATTTGAAACACAAGGATGAGATATATGATTTTTTCCTACTTGTAGATAATGCATGGAGATAAGTTAATTCTTTCAGACTTATGTAACTGCTAAGTACTGAGCATACTAAGTAACTGAGGTTCCTTAGATCAGAGTTGGAAGTTGCCTTCTTTGCTATCTTCCTATAGCTCAGGTTAAATGGAATCACCCAGTTTAACTGGGTTCCATGCCTAACCAATTGTATGAAGATCTCTGGGAGAAGAGTCTGAGGCATTGGCATTTTTTCTTTGATCTCTATGGATTTTAACTTGTGGCCACATCTGATAGTCACTGCTTAAATTTTAATGCAACAATAGATGAGAAAGTCTCATCAGAGTTTCATTCATGCATCAATTTAATTTTTGAGTGTTTATCATGGTTTGGGCTCCATATCCTTCAAAATGAGCTTTGACTGGGTTACCTCTGTAATCCCGGTGCCAGATGTGGCACAGAATAGGCACCCAATAAATTCCTATGGATAAGTAATTGTTTTAGGGGTTCCAGAATGTAAAGAGTCCTGCTTTCTAGCAACATGACACTAGACGTGTCTGTTTCCGTCAACTGGAGACTTGTTTTGGAGGCCTCTGAGCATGGGCTGTTTGCTATGGTGTTCTCAGGTTGCTTCCTGGAAAAGGGTACCCTTAGAATGAGAAATCAGGCTTTGCCAAGTGGCCTCTTGGATGCTTTTTGCACATCCTTCGTATGTCCAACCACTTGATCCTCTGTGCAGCAACACTCCCAGCAGAGCTCTAACCCCTTTGTGGCGTTATTTGGAAATGGGGCCTTTGGGAGGTAATTAGGTTCAAATGAGGTCGTGAAGGTTGAGACTCTAATAATGCAATTATTATCCTTAAAAGAAAATGAGGAGGCACTAAGACACATACATGTTTCTCTCTTTCCTTCTCTGCTTTTCTCCCTCCTCTCCCTCTCTCTCCTAACCACCTTGGAGAGACTGGAAAGGGCCGAGAAGGGCCTTCTATATATGAGGAAGAAGGGCCTCACCAGAATCTGACCACACCTGACCTGGGACTTACCACTTGTAGAACTCTGAGAAGTATATTTCTGCTAGTTAAGCCACCCAATCTCTCATTTTTTCTTAGGGTACCTCAACAAGTCTTCACATTCTCTGATCTCTTGAAATGATTTCCTTCTCAATCAGCTGGCCTCCAAATGCACAGATTTTTCACACCTTCTTGTGGTTCTACCAAAACATGTGTAAGTCACTGTGCTAAAGGTTTTGCATACTTTCAGTCATGGAGGTTTGCAAGGTAAATAGTATCACCCTTATGCATAGATTAGAAAACTTAGAAGGTCAAGGTCATATTGCTAGTACACAGTACAGTGCAGATTTTAGGGCAGCAGGCCAATTATAAAGCACTTTGCCTCCATCTGAAGACCAGTAAAAATTCCCAGCGACGTTTTCACAGGTACACACTGACACAGGAAAGATGAAGACAATGTAGAAGATTGTTTTATAAAGCAAAATACAATTAAATTTTAAAAGCACTTGCTATTTTTAAATACCCTCACTGGCTATAGATAGCCACATCTATCAGTTCTTCAATCATTATTATTTAAAAAAAAATTCCCCTAAGCCTCTTGCTTTGTGAAATCCCAGTGTTTGTCTGAGGGTGTGTGATTTCCCAGTGCAACTGAATATACATCTGGACGTGTTCCAGATGGTTCAGATTTCAAGATTATCATTAGGCCTAGAAGAAGAACCAATGATTTGGCTCACTGCTCAGAGTTGAACACTGTGTACAAAATACCTTCAGAGGAATTTGGTAGCTCCATTATTTAAAACTGAGGAAGTTGGTCTGAGTTCCACAGTCTTCTCCTGTGGTGGGGAGCCGGGCCTCCCTTGCAGGTGTTAGCTGCCTATAGAGCTCTCCATGGTTAAGGAGGAGCCATTCCAGCCCCGCCCTCCCTATTAGGAGCCTGAGTTTGAATCAGCTTCTTCAATGTGTCCTACCTGCACTCTGGAGTAGCTGAGTGTCAGATGTGGCACACACTGTACTTTAGTATCATTAGGAAGAAGGCAAAAAGCACTCAGCACTTTAAAGTGATTTTTAAATGAATGTTTTGGTAGAGGATTCTTGTCTTATCTATGCAACTCAATACCTTTTGTGTAATTTTATCCAACTTCTTGAAAGCGCAGAAGAAAGTAACTACTTTTCATTGTCTCCCTCACTCCCAATAACAGCAAAAATCAAGCCAGTTTATTTTTTAAATTTCTTTTTATATTTTAATGGACAGAATTAGATGTATCATGTACAATATATATGTATGGCCATTGTGGAATAGTTAAATCTTGCTAATTAAAAATGCATTACTAGGGCCAGAGGGTTAGCTCAGTGGTTCTGGCGCCTGCCTCGCAAGCGCCAGGTCCTGAGTTTGATCCCTGGTAACCACATACAATGCTGGGCATGGAGACTCATGCCCACCAGGAATCAATACCACATACCAGAGTGCCGGGCGTGGTGGTGCACGCCTGTAATTCCAGCACTCAGGAGGCAGAGACAGGAGGATTGCTGAGTTCAAGGCTTGCCTGGACTACATAGTGAGCTCAGAGCCAGTTTAAACTACAAAGTGAGACCCTGTCTCAAAAAAAAAGCATTGCTACCTGTAGTTACCATTTTTGTTAAAAGTATTTAACATCAACTCTGCCTCTTTCACATCTCTTATTTATTTATTTAGTTATTTATTTATTTAGCAGTATCAGGGATTGAACCAAGCCCTTTTGTGTCCAAGACCGGCGTGGTACCATTTGAGCTAAATCCCCAGCCCTATCTTTCACAAACAAAATATATCATTGTCAATATGTCCTCCAGCTGACTTCTATTGCTTTCTTACTCTCTTTAGTTTATATATTTTTGACTATGTGACAACTTAAGGAAGAAAATTAATGTTAGAAGACTTTTCCTCCTGAGTAAGAAAAAATCATAGGAAGTCATCACTATAGTAAGCCCATCGAGGAGAAAAAATGAAATTGTTTTTTTCCCTCTGGGTTGAAATGAGCAGTCCTGAGCTTGTTTCTGTGGTGGAGATGGCTTCCTGAGAGTCTTAGGGACACATGGTGCATCCTCACCCCCACCTGGTTCCCACTGGTCAGAGCAAGTCTTCAGGGGAACCAAGTATAAAGGGTGGAGAAACAGATGCTGCCTACGAGTGGACTGTGGCCCTTTTGATAGCTTTCTGCAGGAGGGACTTGGCCTTAGGTTATGGAGTTAAACAAGCTAATGTAGCTGAATGCTTAAGGGATGAGCACCGTAATGGCTACTTTGCTATTTTTATAATTGTCCTTAGTTCTTAGCTAGGCATTTCCATAGAAGCTTATCGAATACCTCTTAACTACTTTTATTTTGCTTTTGGAAAGGATTGGGAGAAATAGGGATTTCTGGGCGTGGTGTTCTGGGCTGACCTCCTTTGCTATCCCGTCCCGGGTGGGGTGTGGAGTAGCAGAGGTTTCTTTCACTCCCACAGGAGGCTCCCTGTTTGCCCCCATGCCCAGCAGGTGCTATCCTGGGATTCCCGCGTACCCAAAGTGCTCACGCTTGCTTTTTCCTCTCTATGAGGTCCTTAATTTCAAGATTTCTTCTCTATGTGGTCCTTGATTCTTTTCAGGGTAGTGTTTGCAAATTAAAGTGATGGTTCCCTTTCAAGAAAAAGAAGTCTTGAGAATTTATCTGCTGATTTACATCATTGATACATCTATAAACTTAAACAGATAAAATGGATTCAACAGAACAGATTGTAAAATTAGAGACAAGCACCAGAATTTCAAAATAGCAGCATCTACCCAACCTGACAGGTGATGTTGTTTTCATTAAAACTACATCCAGGCTCCAGACCACCATGGCCCTTAGTGCCAAAGTTCTCTCTATTTGGAAGACAGGATTCCTTCAAATACAAGGTAGATAGGTGGTGATATTCTTTGATCTTCCTTAAACATGAAAACATTATTTAGATATTAAGTCCCTCTCTGTCTGTTCCTGTAGTAACTAAGATGGCCCAGGTGATATCTCGTGGATAATGAACAGTACTTGGTAGTAGATGGCTGTCTGATTCAGTACCTTTCAATTTGCAGTGAGCCGATGACTCTCCTGGAATCTTGTTAAAATGTTCATTCTTATAGGGCCTCAAGAATCTGCATTTTATTATATTTTATTTGTTTTTACTTTTTGTCATATTGGAGATTGAACCGAGGGCCTTTGCACTGAGCTATATACCCCAGCCCTTTAAATTTTTTTTTTTTTTTTTTTGCTTTTTGGAGACAGAGTCTCGCTTTGTAATTCAGGCTGGCCCTGAGCTCACTATGGTGCCCAGGCAAGCTGCTGTGAACTCAGCAATCCTCCTGTGTCTACCTCCTGAGTGCTGGGATGACAGGCATGAGCCACCACGTCCAGCATTGTGGTATGCGGTGTTGATTGCTGGTGGGAGTGTCTCCACACCCAGCATTCTATGTGGTTACCGGGGATCGAACTCAGGTCCTTGCGCTTGTGAGGCAGGCGCCGGAACCACTGAGCTAACCCTCCGGCCTAGCCCTTTAAATTTTTTATTTTATTTTTGTTTTGAGACAGAGTCACATTAAATAAGCCCAGGTTGGGCTCACACTTGTGACTCTCCTGTCTCAGTCTCTCAGTGTTGAGATGACAATTGTGTGCCACTATGCCCAGAAAGATTCTCCATTTTAAGTAAGGTCTAAGATTCTGCCTGTATTCCAAGTCTAGGGGTGATAATTTTAGAACAAAGATCAGATGTTAATTCTATTAAATGTCTATTTAGATTACTATTTAAATAAAACACAGACATTAAAAACCAGTAGAAAATTATCAGGTCTATGGATATATCCATGATCTCCATCCAGTTAAAGAAACAACTCATTGAGACAATAAAAAGCAACTAGGCAATATTAGAATATTGGTTGCCTCTGTGGGAACCAACTTGTGACACTAGACATGAAGCTACATGTATTGAATACCCGGGATCAGCCACTGCTGTAGGAGGAATTAAGAGCTTACAATGCCCTTGTGAACATTTTGAACATAATTCATGGTCAATTCCTTACCCAGCTGGACAGGCTAATAAATCACTTTTTACAAAGCAAATTTTATTTGTACCTCCCTTATATCACCATTCACATTAGGCCTAGTTTTGTAAAAATGTGGTATGATTTTTTTTAAAGGCTTGTATCCTAAGGGCAAAGATCATATTGTATTCATTTTTTGTACTTTTCATATATAAACATTTGTGGAATTGAATTTATTAACTAGATCTTGTGAGCGCCCTTTGCTATTTGTATAGCCAAGGTTTCTTTTTCTTAAAATTCTAGGAAATTATTCTTTCTGTTATATTTTAGATTTGCTATTTTATTTACCTTTCCTGCTTTTTCCCCTCTTTTCCTTCTTGGAACTATCTCTAAACTTTAAACAACTAAAGTTTGATCTCTGATATTTAAATGCATACTCCATTTTTATATTTTGTTCTTGGTTATCAGGTTTACTTTGTCTCTTATTTTGGTCTGAAAATAAATACTGAAAAGATTAAAAAACATTTAATTGATAATTTGGGTGACTAGAATTATTTTTACTAAATACAGCAATCTTCTGGAGAGAAGTTCTGTCAGAAGATGTAGGAGATTAAATTGTTCTTTTTTTTGAACTACATTTTATTTTATCCCATTCCTCCCATTAAGCCCCCTCCCCTTCCTATGTACAAAATGTTTCCATTTTTTCTTCTACTTTCACTCTTTTCTTGTCTCTTTTTTCCTTTCTCCTTCTCTCCTCCTTTGTTCCATTCCCATTTGAATAGTTTCTTCTCACTTCCCAACACCTGAATAGTTCTTTGAGAAGAAAATGTGAGTACATTTATAATCCCAGCACTCTGGGAGGCTGAGGCAAGAGCACTACAAGGTCAGGCCCAACTTAGAAAATTTAGGAATGTAATGAGACCCTGTCTCAAAATAAAAAGGGATGGGATGTGGTTTAGTTCAAAGGTCCTGGGTTTAAGCCCCAGTATTGCAATGAAAAAGAAAATGAATAAAGAAGAAGGTGCAGTATTAGAGAGAAATATCCACATGTAGGCTTTCCACATAAAGTATCATTCTATGAGGGGAAAAACCCAAACAAAACAGTGCCTGACCTTATCAATACGGGCTCCATGTGCATGCCACCTTCTTTGGCACTGAGAAATTCTGTAATAATAGTTGATAGAAAAATAACCAGAGATCAGAGTACAAAATCTAACAACATATAAATCAGTTCTATACACATCAGTGAATAAAGAGAAATCAGGTATTTATGAATGTGAAATAATCTTCTCATGGCATTTAAAATTTATTTTCCTGGATATATCGATCTATCTGCCTAGCTTTCTATCTATAGATTCATCCATCTGTTCATTAATTCATCCAACTACCCATTCATGATCTATTCAACCATCCATTTAGCTTAAAAAAATAAAAAAGTAAAAAACTACATAAAAATATAATCCGATACACAGATTCTCAAAGTACAGTTTCTATATCATTTGCAGCAGCAGCAGCAGCAGCAGCAGCAGCAGCAGCAGCAGCAGCAGCAGCAGCAGCAGCAGCAGCAGCAGCAGCAGCAGCAGCAGCAGCAGCAGCAGCAGCAGCAGCAGCATTGTCCTAGAGCTTACTCTCTTTGGTGTGACTCTAGCACCCTTTAGTTTTTTCCCCTTTTGTTCCTGACTCATCTTAGGCCTTGCCTGTCTGAGACCCAGAGCCAGCCACTTCTCTGAGAAACCCCTGGTTCTTTAATGGGAACTTCTGTCAAAACCTGCAAACTAGGTGTTCATAACTATTGACTTAGTCTGTTTTCTGAGTCTTTCCATGAACAAAACTAGGAACTACATATTATGTATGTGTACATATATAGCTTATAATTAATACTACATACTATGTGTGTATACATATATAGCTTCTAATTAAATATATATTTCGTCGTTTTAAAGTTAAAGTAGGTCATGAGTTTATACTGGTACTTCAAACTCAGGGCTAACTCTTTCTGTGTGGCATCTGAATATTCTTTCTTCCACCCCCTAAGAATCTTGGTTTATTAAGACATAAAAGGAATATGTGCACATTTCATGCTGACTTTCTGCTACCACTTTACAGCTATATCTAATCTGGTGTTATCAGATAATAGCTATTATATGCTTACTCTTTCCCATTTAACCTTCACTTAATACTAGCTCTTACATTTTTAGATTTAATGCTCCCAGAATCATGTTTTCCTTGAAATACTAAGAATTGAATTGAACCCAGGGCTCTTGCAACAAAATATACTCCAGCCCTTTTTAAAAAAATGTGACACAGGTTCTGTGTTGCTAAGTGGCCCTAGCTGGATTAGAACTTGTGATCCTTCTGGTTTAGTCTCCTCAAATGCTAAAATTACAGGTGTGCATTATCATACCCACCCCACCTCTGCATGTTAATGACTGGCTGGCCATGTGGTTGCCTGGAGTTCATCCTCCAATAGATGCTTAGGAAAAGGTCCTAGAAACAAGACGCTCTGAGTATTTGCATGTTGAGCACTTTTTGTGCTCTTTATCTCAGGCTCAGTTTTGGTAGACATAAAGTGAAGGCACTTATATTTTCTTTCTTTGAAGATGTGAGATCACTTCTTCTGGGCCTAAGAAATTGTCAAATTCTGATGATAGTAACTCTTTCACTTAAAAGTCACATTCTGTTTTGGCCTAGAAGCCCAAAATTTGTTTTACACATTTTTTTTCTTTAAAATCTTGGTGTTTTACTAGCACATAACATGGTGTTAGCAGTTCTTTGTTATTATTCTCACCTAAGTAGTTTCTTTCTAAAATACATGTTAACATGTAGATTCTAACTTTTACATATTCAGGAAAGTTGTTCTGAATTACAGGTTTTTAAAAAAAATTATGTTTCCCCACTTTATTTTTTGTTCTCCTTCTTCAGAGATTCCTGCCATCCTTATCTTACAGCTTTTATGGCTGTCTTCAAAAGTTGTTGTTTTCCTTGAAACTATTCTTTTTTAAACTTTTAAGTATTTTCCATTTTTCTTTTTTTTTCTTTTTTTTTTTGAGACAGGGTCTCACTTTGTAGTTCAGGCTGGCCCTGAGCTCACTATGTAGCCCAGGCAAGCCTCGAACTCAGCAATCCTCCTGTCTCTGCCTCCCGAGTGCTGGGATGACAGGCGCGAGCCACTGTGCCCGGCACTCATTTTTCTTTTCTTTTAATCTGAGGACTATTCAATGTTGTATTCACTCTTACATTCCTTTTAGTTAAAGCTACCTGTCTGGTATTTCTAATTCCTTGCTAAGATCCATTACCTTATTTCTGTATTTTTCTGGGTCTGATTTGTATTATTCCTTCAAGTGTACTCAGTTTTCTTAGTTCTTTTGGCAAATTTGGAGATTGTATGTTAAGCTGCAATCTAATTTTTCCTGGTGTGCTTTTATGCCCACAGAGATGCTGTTCCATATCTCTTGTTGTTTTTTATAGGAATGTCATATGGAAGTTAATCTTCATGCTTTTTTGCTCATTTTCCTGAGGCTTCAGAGAACTGCTTCACATAGCTTTTTGAGCTCTTCTATTCTTCTTATGAAGTGTTAAAAAATAATTTTCTATATGAAATGTCCTGGTTGTCTTTTATCTGGATTTTCTGTTTTCATCTTTGCTATTTCTACTGACCAATTTTGATTTTCTCCCAGTAGTTTGTCTTTACTGTGGTGCTTTTTCCTGGGGCCAGTGGCTACAGAATCATGTGGGTGTTAGTGGTTATCTTGTTTACTTGTAAATGTTGTTCATAAACTTTTGGTTTTCTATTTTATCACTCTGTTCATGTGTGGAGATTTGGGCAGATTCAAAACAAATAGATCACTACTATCTCTGCCATCTCAAAACCTGCATTTTTAAAATAATCTGAATCTTTGAACTTGAGAAAGAGCATTTTGGAACAAGGCCAGAAAATATGAATGTAATTATGAGATGCAATGAAAACAACTAGCTTCTAAAGTGTAATGAATTTAAAGTAGAGATGTGTGAATTTATTCTCTTTTACTTGTCTAGTACAAGACAGAACTAATACAGAGGAGTAAACATTTTCTGGAACAGAAGTAAATCAACAGAATTTAGGTTCCTTTCAGGATCTATGTTTATTTCTTCAAAAAGTGGTGCCTTACAATAGACAGATACTGTTAACAGTGTTTTAGAAGTATTTAATATATCTAGCCTATCTGTCCTACTTCATAGTGTTGTCTTGTAGGAAACAGGGAGAAGAGGACATAATTAGAACCTTTGCAGTTAAGTTCTAGTCTCCTGTGAGTATGATCACACCAGACAAACTAATTAACAAATAGGCAGAAATGAGGCTTAGAGAAGAAGCTGAGCTTGGGCCTGATCCATGCTATTCTGGGTAGCAAAGACAGACCTGAGCTTGTCACATCTTTTATTCAGTACATCTAGAGCAAGCAATGTTACAGGTCACTCAGAGAGCAGTAGTTTTGGTACATCAGGGTGACAAGTGTAACAGGCCAACAGGTCACTCAGAGGGCAGCATGCTTGCACATCCTAGAATAATGAGGAATTATGTAGATGAAGGTCCTGGTGTAGTTCTGCCCTGGAGCATCACAGCACATGTTACCTTTGGGGGTCTTTGCTGTTCTGGAGGTGAAGATAGAGTCAAGTCCTCAGGTCCAGATATGTCATAACTGGTCTGCAGTCTGGAAAGCTTAACCCAGTCATAGTCCCAATTGTCCAGTTAATTTTTCCAAATAGGATTGCTCCCAACACTGTCATATACCAGAATTACATACAGTGGACATGAGCTGTCACTAGGAAAGTGAGAAGGAAATGATTTTCTCTGCACTACACAGGGACTTTGAGAACTGGACCACAAACCTAAAAATTTGTTACTGTCAATCCAAAAATCCTTTCATCATGACATTCTACCACCACTAAGTATGAAAAAGATGAATTTGTGAGGCAAAAAGAAAACTTAATGACATAGCGACCATGCTGTTTTTTGAATCTTGTGAATTCTCCATTCTTTCAAAAAAGTAGTGCAGCTTTTACCCTAGAGTTCTTCTGTTCAGACTCACGTAGCTTTCACCATTCACAAATGACTTCCTATGTTGGAGATGCCACCAGCTGCTTTGCATACATCCCTTACTTAATCCTCACCACCTGGAGAAGTATTATCACTGCCCCTAGTTTACACAAGAGCAGACTTAGTACAGCTTAGAATGTGCCACACAAATCACCCTACTAATAAACTGTGGCTCAGTGGAAATTAGAACTTTTTTTCTTTTCTTTTTAAAATGTTTTGGTAGGAAATAATAGACTCTTATCACTACTGACACCATGGTTTATGTGCCCCATAGTTATTTCTTCCTACTCCCTTGGGCACATACAAGCAACACAGACACACACACACACACACACACACACACAATCATGGGGAGGGAATGGAAAGGACCATAGTGGAGGAGTATCCTCATTGTCTTAGGAAGGAAGGAGCCTATCTTGCCTAGTGGGCTTCGTAGGAGGGAGGCAGCCATTTGGGTTTCTTTGCTTTTCCCCTTTCCGTTGCCCTCCCCACTTAGCAGTTCACACCAGAGGGTAAATCATTTTTCTTCCTTGTTCATGCAAGCACTACTACATTCTTGGACCATTTTATGTGCCAAATTTCTACTTAGAATCTTTATAACCTATTATTTGGTATATAGGGATGTAAAATAAGCCTTTGGTTCTGATAATCATCAGTCATCTTGTGCAGCTATGGGACAGGGGCCAATGCCCATACTACTTTGCTGATGAAGAAACTGATTTGGGGTTTAATCTTTTTTTTTCTTTTTATGGTATATATTTGCAGTACATAATGCTTACTTTCATTATGTGGAATTGGCACATGTACACAATCCATCTTAATTCCTTTGTTCACCCCCTTTCCTTTCCCTTATTCTGGATCCCCTTCTAATTTCCTACTTCCTATTATTTTACCCTTTGTTTATAGTTTGGGTTTCTGATATAAGAGAAACCATGGAATATTTAGACTTGTGTGTGTGCATGTGTGTGTGTTTGTGTGATTCATTTGACATGACCTTGAGCTTTCACCTTTTCAAGATCTGCTCACACTCAATAGATCCTTCACTTGCCTCTTCGCAAGTCCCTTAGCCTTTTCAAATCAGTCACACACTAACCTCAGTTGCTTAACTTTCCCTTTCTAGGTTACTTTCTCTCATCATAGAAGTCATTGGCACATTCTCACTGTTCCCCAAATTAAATCCAAACTCCCATCTCAACATCCCAGACCCTGTGGTATCTTTCCTTCTTTCTTCTAGCCACCTTGGCTGTCAGAGCCTTTGGAGAGAACTCAGGTCAGTCACCATCTGTAAGCCCTTTCTTTCCTCTAGCTGCCTCTCTCTGACCCCTTTTGCCCTCACTAACATTTCCTTTTCCACCAGTTACTGTAAGAAGAAATCAATTCTTTTTAGCTAAAGTAGATTACATCCAACTCTCTTTACACATAAAAAGGCACTAAAGTGCTGACAGATACCATCTTGGGAGTGGATGAATGTTCTTGCTGTTTTCCTTCCAGGACAATCAGGAACAAATTTAACTGGCAAGTGGCCAGTCCATATGGAAGGGACGTGGTGACTTACATTAGACTATGATGACACTCAGTAGGAGTCACACCATTGCCATATAATTCCCACTTACAGATTGGAAATACAACAGAATCTCAAATGGGAAATCAGGGTGCATTGTTCATTAAATCCCCATCTATGGCTTTATAGGGCAATTTGAACAGCAAAGGTACATATTAAAAGGTCTAGTAAATTTCTAGAACATAATAGAACTCAAAAATCTAGATTGTAATTGTATATCAGTCACACTATCCCCAATAATGTTTTTTTTCTTAGTTTATTTTTATCTTTATTGGTACATTGTATAGACACATCACCCAACAATGTTTTGATAAAATGCCTTTTCCTGACAGAGGTTACCATGTCCATGGATCAAGACCTTGAGTAGGACCACACTTGTATGATGTGGGAGGGGGAGCAGCAGCATCTACTGGGGTGCACCTGTAGAGGAAACTTCAGTTGCTATTCAGAGTAGACTCAAAAAGGCATTTGCAGAGAAACACTCAGGCCATTTGCTTAAATCATTTTATACCCATAAGTACAATTGGCAGACCCAGCAGACTCAACTAGTAATCTGGTAGTTGATCCAGGTGTCCCGGGTATTTCTTAACTAAAAATGTGAAGAGTTGGGTTGGCTATTCTCAACTGCCAATTTTTCAATTTTGCTTTCCTCCTTGCCTATAATGCAGTGTGACTCTTTGGTATAATCCCCTTTGAGAAGCCAGAATCCACTGGCAGGGCTGAGGGGGTCTTAGAAAAATTGGACTGTAAAACGTATGAGGCTTAGTCTGATAGTTCTTGTCACATTGGGCAGATGGTGGCATTTACCATGTTGATTGGCAAGAGTGCTTTTCTGTCAGCCACAGATGGGCTGAAATGCCTCTCTAGCAGCAGCGCCCACCGTCCCCAGCAACACTATGGTAGGTAGTTCCTTCCTATATCTTCCTGTAGCATTTGTTTGTGTTTCTTTCATGCTACCCATTGGTGGTTATTATAATAACCTGCTTCAGCGCAGGCTCCGTACTAGGCTATGAAGTCTTCCAGGTCAGGCGTTTACCTGGCTTCTATTCCAGAGATTAGACATTCAGCATGAAGCTGAAGGTCACAAGGCTGCTAAGTGGCAGTGATGCAGGATTCTAAGCCTCATTCATCAATTCCAAAGCTCAGGCTTTTCATTAGAGTGTCTGTCATGTCATAGAAATAATAGTGGTAGCTTAGGGCAAAATAATAGGCATGAAATAGTCAATCACACAATGATAATTACAATAGTAATTGTTTATTGGGTCTTTCAAACTGTGCTAATCATTTTATAGACATTTCAATTAATCCTCCCAACAGTCCTAAGCATGGCTAATATCATCTGATAAGAAAATTGAGTGTCACAAAAGCTAAATGACTTGCCAGTCAAGCTAGTAAATAGATCCAATTTGAGCCCAGGTTGGTTGGATCCCAAACCCTGGTCTTGTCTGCCTTCTGTTGGTTTTCCTCCAATGTTTTGCCCAACTAAACCAAATTCGCTTTATGCATACAAATACATAGAAGAATAAGCTGACTTTATCCAAATATTTAATATCTAGCTATATGTTGTATATATATTACATGTGGTCCCATGTTGCATTTGAAGATAGTGAGGAGGATTGTTGAATTTAAATTGTTGAAAACTACCGGTTTTATATTCTTTCATGTTCATTAAAAACACACATACATGTACACACATACTGACAAGACCCCACTCCACTATGTGGGACCACAGAAGTCCCTGTTGCTAGCAGAGGTGAAGACAAGAGTCCAATCCCCAAGTCTGCCTGCAGGCAGGAAAGTTCCACCCTAGTCATAATCCTGATTGTGCGGTAGGATTGCTCCTTATCTGCCTCAGAGGGAGTTGATCGAGTGTTATTATCTGCTTATACAGGAGAAAATTGAGACTCATAGTAGTTAAAGAAAGAGAATGGATTCCAATGCAAGATGTCTGTTTCCTGACTGTGTGCTCCTCAAGTACTTGCTTTCAGACTCTGACATATGGAGGTACCCAGATACTGTCATAATGAGTTGGGGACAAGGGAGTTCAGAGACCTACATCCTGCTTCAGGTTGGTAACTTCTGCTTTTATCTTATTGATTGTAGGGTTTTGCATGAGATTTTGTTTTATATAAGACTCTGGCTTTCTGATAGTTTGCTATGTGTGTGCAACAACCACTGCCAAACTGTAATTGGTCATCAGTGCTCAAATGTCAGTGGGTTGTTAAGGGTTGGCTGGGCTCTGCCAGCCTGCTGTGCTCCAGTGCTGCTGCAGTAGGGTCTCATCCACAGGTCTTCCATCCTCACTGGACCAGTGAAATAGGCAGAGTAACCTTTTCATATCTGCTGTCAGGTTCATTCTTGGAACTGCTATGCTCTGTTTTCCAAAGCTAGCTACGTGACCAAGCCCAAACCTAAGGGGCTTGTAGTGAGACTATAACAAGAGTGTTGATGTAGAAAGTAGTGAAATTGGGATCAATAATGTGATCAGTGAGAATGCCTTGAAAACATTGCAGTATTATTGCCTTGTCTGAATTGGAAAGAGATTAAAGTCCTTTCAGCCACATGTACCCACAGTGTTAATAGGATGTGGCTGTAATAAAGTACAGGAGATTTGTCCCTCCCGTACAGAGGTAATCAGGCCTGAGGACTGTTGCTCATAAGTGCTGCCAGTTGGTGTTATGGTCAGTGTCCTAGGCATGATGGATATGTAAGGTAGTTTAAAAGGTGCACATAAAGACACAGAGAGACATACCTCTACCTACCATCCTTGCTGGCTTCTATTTTGTGCCTCACTTTCCGCCTGCATTCACATGAGGTTGGTCTGTAGATCTAGTTTCTCCTCTGTCACTGTCTCCTGTGTTGCTGCCAAGTGTCATGACTCATGGGAGTTCTGAGTCTTTACCTGCTAAAAACCATTGTTAGGCCAGTCACCAAAACTATGGTCATTTGTATTTTGTGACCGTAGCTTGGCTAATTGGCCTTCAAAAGCTGTCAGATTCTGCTAAGGTCATTTAATTATGTCTTCTTTGCAATGTGGTTCAAACTAAATGGATAAGAGGCCAAATAATGAGAAATCTTCTCTAGAATGCAGTATGCCAGCATTGCTCTAGCCAAACGGCGAAACACTAGTGCAGGAATTACTCAGCAGAATATTTATTAAAATGGGCTCTGTGAGAAGTTAATAAAATGCAAAATATTTTATTGCACAAAATTACAGTCACAAAATAGGAATTAATTCTGGAGGAATAGGGCAGACAGAAACCCCTCCCATCTTACTGAAGGCTCTTTTCCTCAGTAAGTTTAATTATTTGGGTGCCAGTCACTAAGCATCACAAGTCTCACATACTAAGTAATCCAATTACTTTTCTTCTACTTTTTTTTATTAGTTTTTTTGAGATAGGGTCTCGCTTTGTAGTTCAGGCTGGCCCTGAACTCACTATGTAGCCCAGGCAAGCCTCAAACTCAAAGCAATTCTCCTGTCTTGGCCTCTGGAGTGCTGGGATTTCAGGTGCAAGCCACCACCCTGGCATTGTGATATGTGGTACTGAGAATCCAATTTGGAAACACTGAGCTAAATTCCATGCCCCAAGGACTTTTCACTGAATATCTTAGTGGGAGGATGTTTACCTTGTGGTCAAAGTGATCATAGCAAATAGAAACAAGAAAATTATCATGGGAATATGAAAAGTCATCCATCTAATCTGTTTAGTAAAACTCCATTTTGATAACACTTAAAAAGATGAAAATAATAACAAGCACAGGCACTATAAAAGCATGTCCAACTTATCTGATTTTATAGATCATTTACTAATTATCTACAGTCGGAGTTGTATATCTGTGCCAAAACCCATTTCCTTATAAGATGCCTTCCACGCATTTATATTTGAATTGCACAAACATTAACACTGAGAGCCTTTACAGAGGCATTCTCTCCTTCCTGGAAAAAAATGATTTCTTTCACTGGGGCCAGCACTAGATTCCACCTAGCTGTCTGAGTAAAAGCAGAGAAATAGAAGGCCTCTTGATACTGACAATGCTGAAACTCAGCCTGACAGCTGAGAGCAAGACAGTAGACCCAAGATTCAAAAATATCTTTCTGAGGTCAGTAGAAGATCAGGGGCCGGGCCATCACATGCCTGAGTCTGCCTGAGACAGCCTCTATGTCACAGGCCTGCATGGCAATGATTTTTCTAATGAAGATCATTAAACACTGAGATTAAATTAACTTCTTAGCATAGTCCAGTGAGGTAGAAAAATATTACATTTTTAAGTTAACACTTGGATTCAAAGTGCTAAAAGGTAGAAGTGATTTCAGTACTTCAAGAGTTATTTATCTGGGGAAGAGTTCACCATTCGGAATGCTTCTCTAAAAGTTACTCTTTCCCTTTAAAGAGTATTATTTGGCATAGTTACATTGGAATCTTCCAAGACATTAGTCCATTCCTTTGTTTCAGTGCATGTTTTCTAAAGAAGTATTATCTCTCTTTTTTGTATTATGTTGTAAGCTTTCCAGGACACATAAAAGTTGGAGGCTACATGGTTGCTGCAAACTAATTCTATAAGGAAATGAGATTGATTTTGGCAGGTAGTTGAAGTACAGGTGATTTTCTTTCCATTTCTCTGAGCAGAAGTAACAAAGAATGGAAAGAGTGACAGTGAAAGAAGGAAATACATGAGCTGGAAACTATATGGGAGTTAGATCAAAGTTTTCAACACAGTTAAAGAAAATAATTGAGTTACACTGTGGATATAAATAGGCGGCATAAGGATTGGGAGACACTTTTGTAGATTGTCACTGGGCTACAGGAAACCATGTCCCAGTGATTGTAAATGATAGTCATCAGTAGTTTTTCAGGGGCCTTTCCTGCTATTACTAGTTTTGTTAGGGGCAAGGTTTACAAAATTGATCATGCATTTGAAAGATAATTGAAGCTCATGAATGAATTCCCTATGGATTTTCTATAGGTATTGCTCTTTCTGTGAACAGCTGGACTTTCACTTGGTTTAAAGATGTGGGAACAGTTATATATACTCACAAATCAAATTCAGCAAGTATTGATGTAAACCTTCTATGAACAATGATTTTTCTTGGTGTTAAGACATAAAACAAAGGAGAAAGAAAAAGAGCAGAGAGTGAGAAACAGAGACAGAGATGGAGAAAGAGACAGAGAGAGAGAGACAGAGAGAGAGTACCCTAGATTGTTGTAATATGGAACTAAGGATATAGGTACAGACACAAATGGGTCTGAGGAAAAACATGGATGTCATATGTTCCAGTGGACATACTCAACTAGTGTTTCTAGAGCCAGAATCAAACCTAGGTTGTCTGAAGGCTCCTAAGGTAAT
>PVIC010035440.1:0-19050 GCA_004025085.1 Thryonomys swinderianus | reverse complement strand
CTGGCTCTGAGCTCACTATGTAGTCCAGGCAAGCCTCAAACTCAGCAATCCTCCTGTCTCTGCCTCCCAAGTGCTGGGATTACAGGTGTGAGCCACCACACCTGGCACTGTGGTATGTGATATTGATTGCTGGTGGGCATGAGTCTCCACGCCCATCATTGTATGTGGTTACCGGGATTGAACTCAGGACCTTGCACTTGCAAGGCAGGTGCCGGAACCACTGAGCTAATCCTCCGGCCCACAACATTCAATTTTAAAAGTATTTGTTTCTGTAATAAAACCACTAAGTTTTAGTAAAGCTTCATATTACAATAGAAACAAAACTCTTATTAAATTAAGAAAACTAGAAACTATGGAGCACAATTCTACCTGTGACTGATTTTAGTATTCACATGCAATACATACGTTTGTCAGAACAAGTCATGATATTCTATTATTCAAAATAAATTCGGGAGTGATCCAACTTTACATATATATGTGTCTTCATACATAGAATGATTTAACCACATCAAATCTGCAGAAGACAAAAATTTATTCAGTTCAGTAACACACACATTCTCCTTTTGCTCCTTATAGACAGCTGGATTTTGGAAATGCCTTTTCCTTTGGAAGAATTTTGTATCAACCTACACGTCCCACAAAGCAAAACTTTTTTAAATAAACAAATCCTTTAAATTTTGCTTGGATTTTGCTCAAAATTAGTTAGAAATCTTTCATCAAAGTAGACAGTGAGGAAAATGTTTGAAGAAAAAACTTGTTTTTGAAGCTTTTAATAAATTTTACTGATTAGAAATAAGATCTACAACAAGAAAGACATTGAAACATATCCCTCCAAAAACAAAAGAGAGGCTGAAAAAAAATTAATGCCAAACATGGAAGGGGATACATGTTTTAAGTTTAAAACCCTGTAATTGTCCCTCAGGATAGATTACATTTAAAGAGAACCATTTGATAGAGCTACTACTTTTAATTGAATGAATTTATATTCTGGGTGGGATGTGAAATGTCTATGAAGTTACAGCATTTATATCTGGCAAAAATTGAAAATCATCATAAACACTTACTTGATGTTTTGTTTTGTTTTATAAAACATTTGTCGAAAAAAGATGCATTGGTAGAGGAAGAAATAGCCTAAGATGTTTATACATTACCATATGAAAAATACTATATTGAAAAAAATCTCCATTTAGCAGAATTCATTTTCAACCACAAAATAGACCTTGGACTGTTACTGTTGTATTAAAAGATGAAAATATTGAGAATATATAGGTATGTAGAGATAGGTAGATATAAGAATAAATTGAAATATGTGGTTATATAACAAGTTATTTTATTGTCATTTTTATTATTCACTTAATAGGATTTAAATTTTTTTTACATTAAAAGAAAATTTTTTTCATAAAGTTTGTAAGCCACTCTTGGTGATATATGCCTATAATCCCATCATTCTGGCAGGTGAAAGCAGAAGGGATCACAAGTTTAAGCTCCAGCAACACAGCGAGACCTTGTCTCAAAATAGCTCTGTGCAAAGGCTCTGTGTTCAATCTTCAGTGACGGGGGAAAATAATAAAATATCAAAATCAATTTGATGGTTAGTCTGTACTCACACAATTATGTTCCAATTGTCTTTTAGTGCTTCCTTTTACTCCTAGGAGTGCCCAGGTTGGGACCATAAATTTTATGGTTACCTAACAACAACCAACAGGAGAAACTCATCTTCCTTGTGGTCTAGCCCTCTATACCTGTCCAGCCTCATCTTCCACCACTCTGTCTTGTTCAGAGCCTTCCAGCTCAAGTTACATAGGCTTTTCACAGCCAGGAACAGGGCTGTTCCCTGGCCACCCTGCTCCCTCAACTTCCCTTGGCCACAGAGTCAGATGTCCTCTACCTTGACCCCTAACCCACTCCAAGTGCAGATCTTCTTCCAGCTCGCCCTGGCTATCCTCTCCCACCTTCCTGCCCTGCAGCACCCTTAATTATGCATGTGTGCACACCTGCGGAGCTCTGCCCACACCCCTGACCCTGTTCCAGCCACCCTGCTTGCTTTCCTGCCCTCGTTTCCAACTGCACCCAGACAGCTGCGAAGGTAGGACTTTGACTTCTTCGACTTTGTTCCCCAGGCTCTGACGCATTACCTGATGTGCAGTCGTCACTGGATAAATATTTGCCCGATGAAATATGTTGTGTTGCAAAGATGGACTTTCGGAACCTCCCACCAAGTGCAGCTCCGGCACCTCCCACCTTGTTTGTGCACAAGACTCTCCGGGGCTCCACCTGCCCTGCAGCCAGCCCTGTTTGACCTAGACCAGGGCTGGGTTTGTGGTCACCTACTGCTGTGCTAAGGCTCTAGGACTAATCAGTTATTAACCTCAGCAGTCCAGTGATTTGTTTAGCTTCACAGAATCAGAAATGGTAATCAGCATGGGTACGTGCATTTGAGTGTGATCGTGTGTAAAATTAACACGACTTCTTCAACACAGAACATAAATATTTCCCAGTGCCACACACAAAGCCTAACAAAACTGTTGTGATCAGACAGGTTATTGCGTGAGTATCACTTAAACTATTCACTGATGCTGGCCTCAGACTCCCCTTCACTAGGCAATTTGCTCTTAAAGAGTAAAATGCTAATCCCTGTTGTGTTATGGCTTGTTCAGAAGTGTCTTTCTACTGGATGTGGCGGTACACACCTCTAATCCCAGCATTTGAGAAACTATGACAGGAGTATCATCACAAGTTCAAGTCCAGCCTGGGCTACAAGTGAAACTATCTCAAACAAAACAAACAAACCAAAAACGAAACTGTCTTTCATTATAGATATAATTTAAAAGTTCCTATATACACATATAGGTACATGACAAATATTTTGAATAGAGAGCTATGTCAACTCAGAGGTCCACTGTCACAACAATGGTGAGAACTCCTTAGGAGACAATACAGAAGTCACCGAACTTGGAGGCAGATAAGCCTGTCATCTCATTTTTCCTTGACCCTCCATTTCCTCATCAATAACATGTGGCCAGTGCCTTCCATTCACAGTTGTTGAGGGGGTAAAAAGAAGTGCAGGGCCTGGACACTCGCTGTGACCACACCTATGAGTGCAGGACCATCTGTAACCTCCTAACACCGTGCGGCCTTGACTCGTATTCTCTAGAGCGAGGTAGAGCCACTTGCCAAGCCCTATGCTGCCAACTTCTATTCTTGGTGGCCATTTGAGAATAGCCTCCTCCCCACATCCACAGGGAACCACACGGCAAGCTGTTCCCTCCAGAAATTGAGAGTTGAGCAGTCTCTATGCCCCCCAAAGGTTTGGCTGAACTCTGCCCACCTTCAGCCTGTTATCTCGGGTCTTTTGAGTTACTGAATGAATTAAGTGTTCCCAAGGAGTTTTGCAATTCCAACAACTGAATGCAAAATGTATAGAATCGCTTTCCTGAAATTTGATAATTTATATTTGTGCCCATGAAGGTAAGGGCACCTTGGAAAACATTTTAACTAAATTTCATCAAAAAGCAACCTCAAAATACCAATGTCATTTTACCCCTTTCAAATGTGTGTGGATGTACACATGAAAAAGAAAAAATAGCCCTCTACCACTCACAGTACACCAGCACAGACAAGCACAAATATTTTATACCTTTTGTTAGTATGAAGTGAATTCACCTACATGAAACCAAGTAGAACTGATGATCACATTATTCACCAATTATTTACCTTCAGACATAGTTTAAAACTTTCAAAAGACATTCCTTTTCCTTATCAATACTACTGTATACTTTATCTCCACGTAATATCTAGGGTGATTTTCTTATATTTTGCTTTCAGTTTAATAATTTTTTTCTTTTGATACAGGGTCTCACATTATAGCTCAGGCTGGCCCTGAGCTCACTACGTAGCCCAGGCAAACCCCAAGCTCAGCAATCCTCCTGGCTCTGCTTCCTGAGTGCTGGGATTACAGGCGTGAACCACCATGCCTGGCAATGTGGTATGTGGTACTGATTACTGGTGGGTGTGAGTCACCACGCCCGGTATTGTTGTATGAGGTTACCAGGGATTGAACCACAGACCTTGCACTTGCTAGGCAGGCACCAACACTCCGGCCCAGTAATTTTTTTTCTTTAGCTATCTTTAACTCACTTGATAAACCATCCATTGGGTTTCAATTCTAATGAATGTGTTTTGCAGTTCTGTAATTGTTTTTTATTTTAGTATTCATTTTAAATTTATTTATGTGTTTATGTTTAGGCTCTATTTGACCTTTTGTAGTGGTCTTAGGGATAATAAATGCATAGCTTTTGTAACCTACATGAACTTAATATTTTACCACTTGTAGGCAAAATACAGGATAATGATCTTAGCATCATCTGGGTTCCTCTGCCTCCATCTCCTTGTGCTTTAGGTGTCATAAATTTGGTCTTTGTACAATGAAACTCTAGCAAACCTGTAACTTTTATTCCCAAGGACCATGTATATTTTTTAAATGTATAAGGCAGAAATTAAGCCTTTTATTTAGCCAACTATTTACAATCCTTATTGTTCTTCATTCACAAAGTGCCAGTTTTCCATTCAGTGTCATTTTCCTTCAACCTAAATAACTTTGTCCACAATTTCTTTTAGCACGTCTGCCAACCAACAAATTCTGTTTTGCCTTCCTTTTTAAACAAGACTTTTACTGAATAAAAAGCTCTTGGTTGACAATATATTTTCTATTAGCACTGGAAACATTGAGTTCCACTCTCCTCTGACCTCCATTGTTTCAAAAGGCAAATCTCATGGCACTCAAATTGTTTCCTGGATGTAACATGTTACTCTTTTCTGGCTGCTTGTAAGAATTGTCTTAGCCTGTCTCTAGCAGTCCAGGTTCATTCTATTTGTCATTGTTTGGTTCAGTTTGGTTTAGATTTCATTTCGGCACACTTGTAGTGGAGCACACCCCATCACTCCCCTCGGCCTGCCCGCCTATTTTGATCCTATCTACATATTTCCCTATTATTCATTTTATCACTTTTTTCTCCCTCCCCTTACTCCCTTCCTCTTGTCTACTAATAGTGTACCTTCCATTAATTTTTCATCTTCATAGTATTTCCATATTGGGGAGAATATTGGGATCCATTTTGAATTTATCTTCTTTGGGTTTTCAAGGGAAGCCAGAGAATCAATTCATTACTGCATGACTACTTCTCTAATCCATAAATTTGTCTCTTTTATCAAGTTTGGGGAATTTTCAATGATTATTTTTTAAAAATGGTTTGTCATCCCCACCCTACCCCTGCTTTCTTCTGGTACTGAAATGACAAAAATTTAAGATATGTTTCTATTGTTTCCAGTACTGTTGAAGCTCTTTTCATTTCAGCTTTTTCCCCTACTGTTCAGATTGGATAACTACTATTGATCTATCCTCAATTTCACTAATACTTTCTTTGGTCATCTGCATTTTACTACTGAGACTATCCAGGAAATTTTTTAATCAATGATATTGAACTTTTCATTTCTAAAATTTCTAATTGGTTCTTTTTTATATTTTCCTGGTTCTCTCGTAGAGTGTCTATATATGGAGCAGAATTATAATAATCAATTTAAATTCTTTGATAATTCTAAGACTCTGGGTTGTTATATGTGGTCATTTTCTCTGATAAGCGGGCACATTTTCCTGTAGGCTTATGTTTTTCTGTTTGTTACACTCTATCATTTTTAATGGTTTTGTTGCTGTTGGTTTTAGCTCTTCCTCATCAGTTAGGCTAAAACACCAGCTTTATCTCACCCATCAAAAACGGACACAGAGGGGCCGGAGATTTAGCTCAGTGGTTCTGGGGCCTGCCTTGCAAGTGCAAGGCCCTGACTTTGATCGTGGTAACCACATACAATGCTGGGTGTGGTGACTCACCCCCACCAGCAATCAATACCACATACCACAGTGCCGGGCGTGGTCTCTCATGCCTGTAATCCCAGCACTCGGGAGGCAGAGACAGGAGAATTGCTGAGTTCGTGGCGGCTTGCCTGGGCTACATAGTGAGCTCAGGACCAGCCTGAACTACAAAGCGAGACCCTGTCTCAAAAAAAAAAAAAAAAAATTGGACACAGAATCTTCAGTTCCGTTTTTAACACTTTATCATACTGTTCTGAGTTTTCCTGCACTTATAAATATCCAGATGAGACTGGAAATTGCCTTAGCCCAAACACATAAATAAGGAACCCTGGTCTCTGGTGCTCTAACCCCTGTCACTCTCCACACACTTCTGGGTGCCTCTCTCTCCAACCCACTAGCCAGAAATACGTGATTTACCTTGAGCTGTCTATACTACCACTATAGCCACAGTCTACACCTGAGATTTAACCTCAAGGGAAGCCAGAGAACTAATTCATTACTGCATGACTACTTCTGTAAATTTTGCTTCCTTCCTAAGTCTGCCTATATTAAATTTTCACAAAATTTGAGTACTTACTTTTTGTATCTTGTCCAAGATTAGTTTTAATTATGAAGAGAGCCAGGCTGTTCCACCTTGGCCAGGGGCAGAATTCAAATTATTCTACGCAAATGAAATTTCTGTTGTTTCTATCACAGTATCCTATGATCATAAGTTCTTGTTCATAGTAAATGCCTACTTGTATGTTCTACAATTTTGTGTTGTGAGCTCATCTTCAGCCAGAACCTCCTAGAATTCTTAGTAATTTAAGAATGTGAATGTGGCTCCCAAGTAGCTTTGAATTTGCTTCTCTAGAAGTCACCAGTAACTCACCAATACCTGGGGGTTCATTTATATGCAAATTTCTCAGCTATCCAATTTTTAAACCATTCAAATGGTATAATTTGGACTCAACATCCAAGAATATGGTTACATTTACCAAGAAGATGTTCTGGGTTTTGTTCTTCAGCAAGAATCCAGGCAGAAACAAACCTCCTTGCCATTTTCCTTGGCATGAACTGGTTTTTCTAATTTCTCTTTCAAAATAGTGCTGATTTCCAGAGTAGAGCAATGAAAGGGTAGAGAATGGATGTGGAGTGTCCCATATTTCCTCTATACCAAAACAGCCCCGGCAGAAATTCCTGTATTTTATGTAGATTTAGGGAGCTCAGCTTTTCATACCCTCCTGCACGCACTACCCCCAATCCATCACAAAGGGCTTTTCTACTTCACTCAGCCATGGAGTAAACCTCTTTCATCACCTGAAAAGAATAAGTATCCACTTTATTTCTGAATCACTGCGAATGATGCTGCTCAGAGTCATTAATAGTAGCCAGCAGAGGGCCGGAGATTTAGCTCAGTGGTTCCAGCGCCTGTCTCACAAGCACAAGGCCCTGAGTTCGATCCTGGTAACCACATACAATGCTGGGCGTAGAGACTCACGCCCACCAGCCATCCATACCACACACCACAATGCTGGGCGTGGTGGCTCACACCTATAATCCCAGCACTCAAGAGGCAGAGACAGGAGGATTGCTGAGTTCGAGGCTTGCCTGGGCTACATAGTGAGCTCGGGGCCAGCCTGAATGACAAAGCGAGACCCTGTCTCAAAAAAAAAAAAAAAAAAATAGTAGCCAGCAGATTCGCAGATCCTGAACTTAGGGAAACTGAATCTTATATAACATGCAGTAAAATTCTTGACCTTTTCTTCAAGAAGAGACATTTCTATTATACGGGATAAGAAACAAGCTCTCTCTTTGCTCAGCCAGAGACACAACTCTGTATTTCAAAGCTACTTTATAAATATCCTTGAATAATAATTGAGGGCAAAGAACCATCAGTATCTCTGCTTTCAAAATGGTCAGAAAGAGTAAGAGATTCATAGGAAATTAACTAATAAAAATAACCCCCAATATCAGAGGATTCCGAGAAACTGCAAAGCAGGTATTACAGTGTGATCAGAGATCAAATGTCAATGATACTCACACATATTAGGGAAGGCGGAGATAAACGTGCATGAAACTTGGATTTATTCTCCTTTAGATATACTTTGCCCCCTCTTGACTCCTAGTGGAAAGTGGGGGCTGGGGCCTGGCACAAAAATGTTAATTCCCTGGCTACTGCTGTTGCTATGAGCAACACAATACTTCTCACTTCTGACCAGGAGACTGAATTCTTTTATCTTTGAAATAGTGGACAGATAGCATGTCAGCATGCAAGTCAGATAAAACCCACAACCTTCAGAGATTTTGGCAGTTATATAATGCCCTTTTGTGCCAACTCTACCCTACAGTATTTGTTTCTCCTCTAAAAATGAGATGATTACTATGTTTGTGCATAGCACTTGGGCATGTGCCAATTTACCATGTGCTCTCAGAATTTTACCTCTGAAGTTGCCAAAAGTGCTCACTGGCTTCTTTGTTTCTTCCTCTTTTTCTTTGTACATTTTTACTTGTTGGTATACATCTACTATATCATGTATTTAAACAGCTGCAAGTAAATACAAATGTTCATCTGATGACTGTGTTGTATAACCCACTATTTGCTTCTATGTTAAGCCTGTAAAAATGCATTAGAAAACTTCACGAGATTAGAGATGCAAAAGCCCCACAGAAAATCATTTATAAATCTAACGTTTATTATGATGGGCCCTTATAATATAAGAGCTACAGTAGACCAGCCCTTAGCTATCTATTAGAATTTCCTCATTCTCAAACTACAGAACCATAGCCAGGATTACATTAGTGAACACTGAGCTAGGACATTAATAAGAAACTAGTAAAACAAAAATTTCCTTTGTCAAAAGCTAAAAAGAACCGAGGCTCATATTTAGTCTGTTAACATAAAGTATCATTATCCCTCTAAATTTTGCTTGCCTTTTACTGACAGTCTAGTTACTAAGTTGTTAGATGCAGAATTAACTCTTGATTAAGTGCTTGGTTAGTGTTGCATATTAAATTAATGAGTAAGAAATTGCATTCTTGTTCATTATGCAAAATTAGCCAACTGACAAAAAATCCCTAGCTATCTTATTCTTCTTTTGTAGTATTTACTTGGTATAAGAGTCTGTTCTGATCACTAGGATCATGTAACAAATTACCCCAAAATTCAAAGGGAAAACAGAGATGCATCTTAGGAATTCTAAGGAAGAATTTGAATGGTGACCAATGGGGACAGCTTATCTCTGATTCGGCGTTTTGGGGGCTCAGATGGATGTCTCTCAGGCTGGCACTGGATCCATCTGACCGCTTCACTAATGCCTGGTGTTGGAGGGCAGCAGGGAGCTGAGGGCATCTGCATGTGAGCTCACCTGTGCCTCCCACAGCATGGTAGTGGAGTTCCAGGAGTAGCAGTTCTGAAGAAGAAGGAGATGGAAACTCTATCTTCTCGATGACCTAGCCTGAGAAGTCACACAGCATCCCCACTGCCACATGAATCAGAGAAGACCCAAGTCTCTGCTAGATCCAGAGAACATGCCAGCCTCAGGTTATTGGGGGGATACAATCTAAGAAAGGCATGTAGGAGTGGCATCTGTACATTGGTGCTACTGCCTTTGAAAATAGTGTGCATTTGTGCTGTGTGTACAAAATATTCCTAAAATATAAATGCTTTCATTCTCTTCACCTCACAGAAAACAAAATTCACACAAATTAAGCAACCTGGCCATTGGTGAGACCCATGTCCACCATTTTAGTACATTTCTGTCTAAACACTTGATTTTAAGAGCATCCATGAACAACTTATCCACATTGGAGTTTTGTTTAGACAGAAATAGCTAAAGTGCTTTTAGCTTCCTTTTTTTTTTTTTTTTTTTTTTTGAGACAGGGTCTCACTTTGTAGTTCACACTGGCCCTGAGCTCACTATGTAGCCCAGGAAAGCCTCAGACTCACAGCAGTCCTTCTGCCTCTGCCTCCTGAGTGCTGGGATTACAGGTGTGGGTCACCACACCAGCACTGTGGTGTGTGGTACCAGAAATTGAACTAGGGACCTTGTGCTTGCAAGGCAGATGCCAGAACCACTGAGCTAAATCCCCAGCCCTTAGCTTCCATTTTGATCCACTTTGTCTCCATGTGATCTGACTATCATCTCTGAAGTGTCATACGCTAAGATCAGGCAGATGATTAATATTTGCCTGCTTAATGTTTCCTCTTCAATCGCTTATGAGATTTTATTGTGAATAGAAGCAATGGGGAGCTTATATAACAAAGTGATTACAAAACTAAGCATAGAAGCAAATGAATGTGGGTTAACACTTCCCCCTCGGGCTTGAACCACCAGTGGCACATGTATGACTGTCCCATCAGGCAGCTTCTACAACCCAGTGGGACAGTCATATATGTACCAGTAGTGGTTCAGCCCCGCCAGGCACCAAAGACATATGAATTATGGCCCCACTGTGAATGTGTCAGACGCTTCTCGTTTTGATGTAGTAAACATGTTATTTAACTTTGTTAAGTGTCAGTGAAATTGGAACAGCAACACCCATCTACAACTTGACGCAGAGGGGCGACATTGACAGGGTTAAGCAAACTATCACTGACATCTGTCTCCTGGAGGCATTTTCATCCAGTTGTGATGAAGGGGCCCAGGTGGCAGTTCCCTGCTTCCACAAAAGAACCATCACGCGATGCCCACAGTCAGCTCCTTCTCTGACCCAGAGGCCTCTGTGGTGAATGGTCTCCGGAAGTCACCTGCATGCAGTGCTTTAGTTATGGGGGACTGTCTCCAAAGACACTCCAAGGGCAATCCCTCTGGATGCCGGAGAGGTACTACATAGTCAGCTCAGCATGGAGAGAATATCACTCCTCTCTTCCACGTGGGTCACATAGACCAGTTTTTTGTTTTGTTTTGTTTTCTCTTTGTTGACAGTTTCTCTCAGCAAAAGATTCACACGTTGGTCCTCAGAGCAAGGCACTGACAGATACCTATCTATGTTCCCTACCTGTGACTGTCTCTTCTCCTTACCCAAGTGTGCCTTCCTTGCACCTGCCAAAAGAAAAACAGCATGCAATTTCCGGGAGCCCCCTTTGGGTCTGTCCATAATTTTATAGGCACCCCTGACCTCTTAATAATGGCACCATCCTCAGCATGCTCCTGCCTCTCTACCACCTCCGGGCCTCTGACTTCATCTCCCAATGGCCCCTGCTGGCTCAAGCTCTTTGCTCTACTTTTACATGATACATCCAGGAGGAAACCAGCTCCCTTCTACTGCTTTCCTTAAGAGGTGCCCTTGCCTGGGGGTTGCCCATTCTTGGCACCCCAATTTTGTTATTAGGGCCTCCCGGGGAAAGCACAACATACAATATGTTCAAGAGGAGTCTTTAACTGCAGACATCATAAGAAAAAAGAAGGATGCATTGAAAATGACTCAACGCCCACTGTGGAAAGAAAACCACATCCAGTTCGCATGCCAATAAGTGAAGCAGAATTACATGGAACAGCAAACTGCAAACAGCTTTCAGCACGGAACTGATGATAACCTACAATCCCTCATAACTAACAAATGTTTTAAAAATTGGCCAGAGGTAGCCCCAGAGAGTCTCTGTGTCCCAGTTCCATTTAGACGTTCTTCCTCCATCTTTCACGTCCGCCCTCCGCTGAGTCCCTCTCTGGGTCTCGTGTCATCTGGAGGTCGCTCTCCTGTGTCAAGTCTTTCCGTGCCAATTTTTTGATGCCATTTCTCCATCTGTAATTACTCATGGTTCACTTTTAATTCAAATTCTTCGTCTATTCCATTTGTCAGGAGGCTGCTCTCTCCAAATATGTTCTGCAAACTGTTGTCACTGACTGCTTGCTGCCATAAATAACCGTAGTCTCTATATCCTGTGCCGTTGCACAGAGAAGAGTCGTGTAGCCCAGGCTTTTTGGTGGGAAGACAGCTACTTCCAGTGTGGCTACTGTGAGAAAAGCTTCCCTTGTTGCCCAGCTCTGATACTTCCTGTGTTTCCATGGCAAACTTCCCCCTTGGATGCAGCTGCTTCAGAGGGACTGAGAGAGAATTAACCGTTTAGTTCCCATTGTGTACATTTTATACTTTATTTCTGTGATCCTCTGCATGTGAGCAGTATTCTCTGTCCTTGTTCTTTTTAAGCGGCCCTCCTCCACTTCTGTGACAAGCATTTTTTTAGTTTTCTCACCTAATGGGGTTACCCATTTAACCCCAGAAAATGCTACTGACTTAGCGGGATTCTAGTAGTGCCACTGGAAAAGTATTTTTTAAAGCATTTTCCCTTTTTAGCCCTTTTGGCCCAAGCAAAATGAGGAGGTGCTTGAACCTCAAAGCCAAGGCTGTTGGTTACCCTTAGAAGTCACCTGCTACTATGAAAACCAGGGTATGCAATGACAACTGTATTTCTGGGATTTTTAATAAATGCATTTTCATTTCCCTCTTAAATCGTGCCCCTTTACAGCCTCAACATCTAAGCTTATCTACAAGGTTTACTGCCATGAGGAATAAGAAAAAATTACCTTTGAGTCAGAAATTTGACTTTTACAAGTCCACATCAAAATAATTGCTATGAAATTCACACTTTGAGTAGAAGCTTTTAGAGAAGTAGACATTTCCTTAGCCTCTATTTAACACAAGTGTGGCCAGGCCTGAGATGGACGGACGGCATCTCAGCACACGCCTTAGGGAGGGAGAAATCAGGGAAGATGACAGCACGAGCTCCCTGTCAGCCTCACTGCATTTGGGGGAGGGGAGCAGCAAATGAGCCTCGCACAGGGCCAGGGGATCGCTGCATCCAAGAAACGCTGCCCACGAAGCGCGACTGTGCCGAGCCTGCAGGCGGCCTGAAGTCCTCAAGGATCCAAAGAATCCAGCATGGCCTTGTGACCTTAGTGTCAGCAGAGACCGGCTGCGTCTGAAGGTCCTAAGTGGAGCCCTTTCCAGGACATGGTAGAAAGCATGGAGGAGCAGTGCCTCATCGAGGACCGATGTGGCACCCGTCAGCAGACAGTGGAGAGATGACAGCACAGGATCAAAGAAGCCAACTGCTGCCACCGAGCTCAGGGAAAGGCATGAGCAGGCGCATCATGGGGCCGTGGTGGAGGGGAGCCCAGGTGCCAGGGCTGCCCACGAGGGGTCTGAGGACTCCTTTTGCCATCACCCTGAGGTCAGGGAGCCGTCCTGTGATGTAGTGAGAAACTATCTCTGAGGAGAAGGAAGTCTGGGTGGGATCCTTTACACTTTTCTTTTTTGATTGACTGTAAGAGGCTACATATCTTAAATGCACACAGTCGAATGAGTTTAGTTAAGGATACCCGGATGAACTCATCACCACCCTGAAGGCCACAAAATACTCATTGCCTCCCAAAGGGTCTTCCCACTCCCTTTATTGTTTGTGTGTGTGGCTAAGTTTTAGCACAAGCTCTATCCTCTTTGCAAATGTAGGGCATACAGTACTATATCGGCAGCCATGGGCACTGTGCTGTCTAATAGATCCAGGCTTATTTCTCATCACAGCTGAAACTTGGTAGCCTTGACCATCTCCCTCCACTTCTGCCCCTCACCTCAATCCCCTTATTCTGTTCTCTGCTTCCTTGCATTTAATTATTTTAGATCCCATGTACGAACAAAATCATGAAGAGTATCCAGAATTCACTGCCATCTTCACCAAATGAGACCAAACTGAGGGCTTTTCTCTGGGAGGCCAGCAGCTCCTAGGACGGCTCCCAGTGACCTCCACTCCCTTGCACGTGGACAGACCTAGTGATTTGCTTCAAATCACTGAACTATAGCAGTTGTGCTCGGACGGGTGGCTGGAGGACAGGTGTGAAAAGACGGGTTGCCGGGCTGCTTCTCTTCCTCTCATGCCAGCTGCTTAGACAAAACAAGCAACCACGCTGTAAGCTGCCCCTAGAGAAAAGACCACATAGCAAGACACTGGGGAGACGGGGCAGCAGCAGAAAGGAGCTGACACCCATGAGCGTGGAAGAGGAGTGTCACTTCAGAAGAGACCCAGGCAAGTTCATTCGTTCACGCCAGCTGGCCCAGGACTTTCCTAGCTTCAGCACTGATGGTTTGACATCCCAGGGAACAACTCAGTCCCAAACCATCCCTACGGCCATAACCCTAGACAGTGTCAGCAAACATTTCAGAGCTTCAGTGATATAGCTGCGGCCAGACGCCATCATTTGCTACCACCGTACCCCAGCCCAAATGTCACCTCAGATGTGGCTTCTGAGGCTCTAAGAGCCAAGGACCTAGTAAAGCCACATGCAAATTTCTCATCCGCAGAAATTACTGAATAGCCAGGTAAGGCAGTGCATGCTTTATTCTCACCTGAGGCAGAAGAATTGTAAATCTGAGGCCAAGGTGGCAATTTAGCAATTTAGATTCTGTCTCAAAGTTAGTTAGTTTGTTTGTTTGTTTATTTTTTGTGAGGCAGAGTCTCGCTTTGTAGTTCAGGCTGGCCCTGAGCTCACTATGTAGCCCAGGCAAGGCTCAAACGCACAGCGATCCTCCTGTCTCTGCCTCCTGAGAGCTGGGATTGCAGGCGTGAGCCACCATGCCCGGCAGTCTCAAAATTTTAAAGGGGTTGGGGATGTAGCTCAGTGCAAAGACCCCATGTTCAGTCTCAAATATCACCAGAAAGTATTATGAAGGAGGTATTGTTTTAAGCTGCTAAACATTGAGGTAATTAGTTATATGCAGTTGATACCTAATACCGTATACTGCTCTTTATCCAACAAAGGGAAAGTCCAAGGGAAGGTCCAAAGAAGCTGTGTTTGCTCTGTGCTTCTACATGTAGCGCGTGTTAATAGCCTGTGTTTGTGTGCGCGCACGTGTGTGTATGCTGTACCTCTGCACAGCTGACTCAAGAAATATCCTGAAAGAATGAAAAATGGGGGATGTCTCTTATCTGCAAGGACTTTCCAATCATATCCTGAAATCCAGACATAATCACCTGACACAGATCAGAGGCTCAAACAGGGTCTCAGAAGCTGCTATCGCAAACTTCATCTCTCTTCTAGAGAATCTCTACACATATTAAATGCATTTTCCAAGTCACACAATGCATCCTGGAGGGAGGCTCAGTACTAGGATTTCTCTCTACGTCTGGAGACAAATATATCATCAATCCACTACAGAAAATGGGAACAGGAGCTCTTCAAATGTTCTCCTCTCTCGGAAGACTTGGCTTCATTTAACTCATTTACTGCCCAGAGGTCAGCTCCCCACCAGGCAGGCAGGCTCCTAACACACGCCAGCTCGTGATGAGGAGGCCTAGACGACCATATAAAGTCCTGAATATTTTCAGTGATAAGCTTCCAACTCTCATAGGCAGTAACTGAATGATTAGTTACAGGCATGGAAAGTTATGCCACAAAGGTCAATAGGAATGTTCCAGTCTCAAATGAGATAAAAATAACAATAGCCATAAATACTCTTACAATGTTTCACAGCTCAGGAACGCGTGCGCACATTTTATGTCAAAGCATTTTTATACTTCAATCTTTTTCAGGGGCTGGCAGAAATCTTATCTGGCTTATTTAATAAATAAAAACACTGAAGCTTTTAGAAGATTTAAATGACTTTTCTACAAACTCAGAACTGGGATTCAACACAGACGTTTCCCAGTACTGCGCTTCTCACTTTTTCTCCACTGGTGGAAAAAAAGTAGAAATCTTCATGAAATACCCAATTTCCTACCTTCCCTAGGAAATTATGTAGGAAGCAGCACGTAGGGCAGAGATAATCTATCGTGTATGGAAACAACAGAAATACAGTACATTATTGTGGAGATTTTTTTTCCTCAAGTCCTGGAGTACTGGAAACACTGCTCTAGAACGATTATTGTTTAGGTCCATATTTAGAATAAATTTCAGTTGAAATAGCATAAAAAAGAAAATTGAGCATTACTGAAAATAAATCATGTTAGACATTTGAAAAACATTTGGCAAAACTATATCCTTTAGCAAGTGCCCCAAAGGATGGTAATGTTGAAATTCAAGTCAACATCCGATGGCTGAATGTGCCACAGCAAGTCAGGTGATGGTGTTCTAGACCTGTGCAGCCAAACAGGATAGCAAATGGCTACATTTCACTGTCTAAATTAATTAACATGAAATACATTTCTTTTTTTTTTTTTTTGAGACAGGGTCTCGCTTTGTAGTTCAGGCTGGCTCTGAGCTCACTATGTAGCCCAGGCAAGCCTCGAACTCAGCAATCCTCCTGTCTCTGCCTCCCGAGTGCTGGGATGACAGGTGTGAGCCACACGCCCGGCCATTTCTTTATTTTTATTAGTTCATGTTTTCGATGCATTGGCTCATGCACATAACATATCTTCATTATCTTTAGTTCGCCTTCCCTTTCTTTCTCTTCCTTCGGTGTCTTAAACATATACTTCGCAGTTACACTGGCCACGTTTTAAGGTATTCCATAGTCACACGAAGCAAATGGCTAGGTATTTTTAAATTTCATTATCACAGAAAGTTCAACTGAGCAGTACTCTACTACTAGACCACTGAGGGAAAACAAACGCCTGGCTCCAAAGTGGCTCGCATCTGGGGGAGGAAATACCCTCCTTCCCAAGTACTCTCAAAATACAGCAGCATACCTCCGGCCTAACAAAGTCTTATCAGATGAAATATATATTAAAACTTGTATGTTTACTGGAGGTACAAGCTAATTAGGAGTTTTTTGTCATGTCCTTAATGTACTATGACGTATTAAAAATTCATCCTTTCCATTTTTTTGACATACCAATATTTCATTGAGACAACCACCGTGGAGTTAACATCAAACACTGGAGTGTCTGTGCTACGGGCTGTATTTCCCATGCATACCCCTCTCCAGAACGTGCCGATCAGCACATGTGCTATGAATGAGCTACCATTTACTTGCCATGTGACATCTGCCAGATATGCAGAGCTCAACTGTTAACCCAGCTGTGGGTGGGCACACCCGAGACCAGGAAGGACAGCAGGACAAGGTGGGCAGGAGGCCGCCCAACCTCAGGACTGACCATCTGGCCACTACAGGTCACCACAACGAGCTCTCGGGCCCACACTCCCTGACTCAATCCGGCCACGAGCAGACTCGCGTGGACTTGGACAGAGTCAGCGGAGCAACTTGTCACCCCGTCCGGCTCGGAAGTCGCTTGTGCTGCTCACAGAGCTCATTCTGATGGTCACCGTGCCGGCAGGCATCACAGTCCTGAGGGAAGAAGGGAGGAAACGCAGCAGGCCTCTGTCCCATACGCTGAATCTTACAGATCAGGAGGCAGAGAGGAGGGAAGTCAGAGATAACAGGACACCAGGGCGGGTGACATGCATTTCTCGGGTGGTCCCAGCAGCGAGCTCCCTGCACTCTGATGGTCGCCAGCACTGTGCTCCCCCCGGGGGCCTGCGAGAACACCCCTGACCGTGCTCCCGGGCAGGTCTGCACCTTCTGTGCTACCCCCCAACCACCACTATCGGCTCCTCCTCGCCAGAAATATGTCACCAGGACTCTCCCCTAAGTCTAAATACCCACCTGCATGGGACATAAGAATCAAGACTCATTACTTCAGATACCATAACTGTGATTTTGGAAAAAATGCTGCTATCCTAAGCCTTGATTCATCCAAGTGATCTTGCCATTATCATTTTATTTTGTGGGCTCTTAAAGCTTTTTCCAAATTTTAGTTATCCAGATTGCAGATATAAATAATTTCATGAGCTATCATTACCTTACTAAGGATTGGGTCGCTGCTACCCAGATTGAGAAAGGATACTAAATAAATACTATAGATTTAAATGGGGAGACTCCGTAGGGGAGGAAAGAGTCCTACAAGGAGCAGTTTCAGGGTCAAGGACAGAACTCCACCTGCACTGAAATCGTGTGTGGGCAGGCTTCAGACCCAGGGGTGCAGAGATAAAATACTTTCAATAGGTCACTGGCTCTTTAAGTCGCAGTCTTGGAAAAGGCCATGGATCTGTGGGTACGGCAAATGAAACATTTAATCAGAGAACAGAAAACTTTCTGGAACAAATAAGCCAAATGAATGTCAAGCAGTGGAAATGTTAACAGTGACATAAGTTCAGAGGACAGCTGTGACCAAGTGTGTTGGGCTTTGGGCCCAAGGGGCAAAGTCTATGAAAAGATACAGTGAGAACTGTCCTATTTTCACTTAACTCAGCAGTGGACTTCTGCCATATTACTTCAGATTTTCTTATATCTCAGAAGTGAGATATAAGAAATTAAGAAAGCAAACTGGAATGATTTTAAAAGAAACATTTCTCAGTTATTGTGCTGAGATACGGTTGTGTTTCTTGATCTTCTGGCAGAGAGACAAACAGCCAGTAACATCATTCAAGAGAAATGCCTCAGATTTGCTTCAGTGACCTTACAGTCTGGGTATGATGGCACCAAACATATCAAGTTTATTAGTTAATAACTAATGAATCATATTTTATCTGTGGGTTTAGAACAATTCGTAAGCCCTTGCGGTTCATTTAGGCCACGAGACACTGCTGAACAAACCATGGTTTTTCAGTGCCTACTTTACTGCTCCTCTTTTAAGGTGAAAAAATTGGTCCCAAAAGCCATGCAAGGTATAACTGCTCAGCGAGCTGATCATCATGGTTATGCAGCAGCTTGACAAAGACCTCAGTGTAGCAGACACGAGTCTATATGTTTTGGGTAGAAGATACATCGATTTCAATGGGTTATGATTAGAACAGTTTTTATTATTACTATGAACCATAACATACCGAGACTTACAACTGTCAACCACAAAGTATTTCAAATATATTTTGCCTTCTCTATTCTAAAGTATGGACTTTATTTTCCCCATTTTATATTTGAAGTCTAGATTCTCTGCAAGCATTGCCCAGAGTAATATATCTGGTATGACAAAGCCAGGGAGGAATTCAGAAGAGACACTGGAATGGGTTTGTTGAAAATATTAAATTATACTTTAGTTCTCAGTTGAATTGAGCAGCAAAAATTTACCAAGTTAAATAATTAGCAAATCATTCAAAGCTGCACATGATAAAATGCTGAAGTGATAAAAGAGATTCTGAAGCCCTAGAGAGGCTCAGCAAAAAGCACATCCAGAAGTGAAGGCCCAGGAAGGCTGGCCGGGGAGACTGGGGTGTGAGGGGCTGGGAGACCCCGGCCCCTGTGGCAGCACCAGAGGGCCGCGGAGGCAGAGGCAG
>PVIC010035439.1:7500-12401 GCA_004025085.1 Thryonomys swinderianus | reverse complement strand
GTATGTGGTATTGATTGCTGGTGGGTGTGAGTCACCATGCCCAGCATTGTATGTGGTTACCAGGGACCTCGCGCTTGTGAGGCAAGTGCCAGAACCACTGAACTAAATCTCAGGCCTGAGTGTGCTATAGTTTGAATGTTAATTTCTTTCTGAATTTGATATGTTGAAAGGACAGCCTTTGGGATTTGGACAGGCTGTATGAACAGGATTAGTGTCCTTATGACAGAAACCACAGAGAACCCCCCCCCCATGTGAGGCCATAACTAGAAGTAGCCTTCTGGGCACCAGGATGTAGATCTTCACAAGACACCATATCTGGAGCACCTTGATCTTGAACTTTCTACTTTCCATCCTTTAGAACTGGGAGAAATAAATTCCTGTTGTTTCTGAATGACTCACTTTATGGAACTTTGTTATAGAAGCCAAACAAAGGCACACTAGCAACAGAAGTAGCTTTCAAAAAAATCAAACCTAACCACAGGACTCATCTTCATACAGCTCTAACCTACACTAACAGTTCAACTCAGGGCACCCAGTTCATCAGACCCTTCCCCACGACCGTTCTGATGGAATACCTTGTGTTTTCTGAAACACCAGGCTCTTTCACAGTCTTCTGGTTTCTTCTTTCTGAAATACTCTCCACATTCTTGAAAAAACTCTTCAGCTTCTGAGAGCTGAACAGAAAACCACATCCTCTATCAAAGTTTTCCCAACTGTTAGCCATGGTAGTCTTGATTCGTATCTACTTTTCCCATATTTCTGTTCTAGCACTGATGAATCATCTCACAGCTTAGTTTATCTATTTACATATTGTACTTCTCTAATAGAAACTCGGGTCACATCTCCTTTCTTTTCTACAACAGGTGCTCAAAAATGTTTATCAAACAGTGGAATAAAATGATTGAAAGGAACTTGGACTGTGACCAAAATTCTAGACAGAGATGGAACCAGGAGTTTCTAGGCTTAAATTGGGGTTTCAACCTATAAATGTGTTATGCTGCCCTGGAAATACAACCATTCTATTTCTCTTTTTTTTTTTTTTTTTTTTTTGACAGGGTCTCGCTTTGTAGTTCAGAATGGCCCTGAGCTCACTATGTAGCCCAGGCCAACCTTGAACTCAGCAATCCTCCTGTCTCTGCCTCCCAAATGCTGGGATTACAGGCGTGAGCCACCACACCCGTCACTGTGGTATGTAGTATTGATGGCTGGTGGGCGTGAGTCACCACACCCAGCATTATATGTGGTTTCCAGGGATCGAACTCAGGACCTTGCGTTTGCGAGGCAGGCGCTGGAACCTCTGAGCTAACCCTCCGGCCCAATTCTATTTCTCTTGATATAAAATGGGAAAATAAATGTTCACTAGATTCATGGCATTTGATTAGGAAAGCTAAACACAAGTTGGATTTCTAAAACAAAGTTATACTAAAGAAAGTTGACTGTTGTGCAATGGTATCAGCAGAATTGCACCATATAAGAAATGGCGGTGTTATATTCATGTCTGCTGTTGCAGTCATTTAGATGAGCCTCATCTTGAGACTTCAGAGCAAACTGCAATAATATGCTTCTCATTGCATCTTTGCCTTTGTTCGTGTTGCTTCTTCTGCCTAGAAAACTGCTTCACATTTTCCAATTTGGATGAGTGGAAGCTTCAGTAAAAACAAGTTTAGCCATCGTTTCTTTCAAACCCATCTCTGACCCATTCCTTTTGCTTCCTAGTGCAAGTTAGATGCTATTCTTTGGTGGTAACCACATGCAGTCCTGCATGTAGAGTTTTTCCACTGCATGAAGTCATTTTATCAGAAGAATGGGTTCTTGACTGCTAGCCCACGCTCTACTGCCTGGCCTGGGCCTAGCGGCTGAACATGTTGATGTCTTAGGCCCACAACTGTTCTTTAACTTGTGCGTTCAACTGTTCGACTTCCTGGTTTTTCCCTCACATGAGCTCACAATAGCCTCGTTGACTGCGGAGTAAGACCAAGACCATAGAGGAGGCATGGGGCTGGCTCAGAGCCAAAGGAAGTAGCTTCACATAAGGACTGCCCTTGTGGTGGATGTGAGGCCAGGGCTTTCACACTGACTCAGCCTATAGGCCGTGGGTGACTTGGTTTCTCAAGCCTGAAGATGTGGATAATGACACTTGCTCTTTGCAAGGGGGTATTAATTAAAGTTATCAAGCTGCGTACCAATGCAAGGATGAAAGGGGTTAAAAACAAAGTGTAATTGTCAGGCACAGTAGGTAATGTCCTTTGCCATCTGTGTCACTGGGAGAAGTAAAGCAGACAGTTCTCAGCCTGAGTGCCATCCTATTAGAAACTTCTGCACTGTGAGAGCCAAGTGGAAGAAGAAATAAAAATGCAGGTTGCAGGAGCCGGAGGGTTAGCTCAGTGGTTCCGGCGCCTGTCTCGCAAGTGCAAGGTCCTGAGTTTGATCCCCGGTAACCACATGTAATGCTGGGCATGGAGACACACCCACCAACAACCAACACCACATACCACAATGCCGGACATGGTGGCTCACGCCTGTCATCCCAGCACTCGGGAGGCAGAGACAGGAGGATTGCTGAGTTCGCGGCGGCTTGCCTGGGCACCATAGTGAGCTCAGGGCCAGCCTGAAGTACAAAGCGAGACCCTGTCTCAAAAAAAAAAAAAAAAATGCAGGTTGAAATGCCAAAGAAGTAAGGGCTTCCAACAAACTGGTAGCTTGTGCTCCAGGGGGGATTAATGTAGAAATCAGGAATGCCAGATGAGGGGGACACTGGTACCAATTTCCAGGCAGCGTGCAACAGTCTGGAAATTCTTCTCAAGCCATCTGGAATTTCCACCTCCATCCAATCACAGAGATCTGACTCATCCACCCTGTGGGTGCCATCTTGTGGATGTCCAGATGATCCCTGCTGATCCTTTGCCCCGGACCTCCGGCACTCAGTTCCTGGAACACCAAGTTCTGAACTCAGTTGTGGCCGAGTGTATGACACGTGTGGCAAGCCATCGCTCTGGCGGTCTCAGCTGAAGGACTGAAAAGACAACAACTGAAGTAGACCCAGGCGAAACTCAGAACATAAATGCTCTCATTTTAGGTCATGTGTTCAAAGCCACACTGGTCCCCAAACAAAAATCGAGGGAAACCTGTCCATTTGCAGGTGGGACATGTACTCACAGGCTGATGCTTCTCCTATGAGTTTGTAAACAGTGAAAGAGCTGATTTTCAAATGTCACATACCCCAAATTTTCCTTTAGAGACTTCATACCTGTTCGCCGTCCCGCTCCTGCCCTCTAAGATGCTGGTGATGGAAGCATCTCTCAGCTTAGCCTGGCTGGCTAGTGAGTCGTGGGGAAGGCAGCGCAGGAATGAGCAAAACCTGACTTGAGCCCGCTCTGCAGATGTCCTTTCTTGTGAGTTTGCAGAAATGAACATTGCTATCATGGTTCTCAAGGCCTGCTCTGGGTGCTTCTCCCTGTGCCAACCCTGTTCTATGCCCTAGACCCTTCAGGGCACGGTGGGCCTGGTGGTAGCCATGGTGATGCAGCCGCGACAGAGCCATAGCATCTGAGCAGTTCTTCCTCTGTGATTCCCTCACGCTGGCTGACATCCTAGTGTTGATTCTGCTGAACTAGGAGAATGATGTCATGTGTGAGGCTCATTTTCTAGAAATGAAATTTGTCGTCTCTTGAAGCAGCTTGAATTCCTTATAGGTCCCAGAAGAAGGCTGTAGATATCCCCTTGCTGTGCAAACTGGAGAATTCAGCAGTGTTATAGGTACGGTTCCCTCTATTCCTTGACATGTCAAGATATTTAATCAAGAAAAAGCATCGATACTGAGAAATCCTGAAGAGCTCTAGACTGATCCAGGGTTTGTCAAGTTAGGCAACGACTGGGGAACAGGTCAAGGCATGTGTGCATTCACTCAAGAGCTAAATTTGTGTATTGAACACTTTCTGTTTTCTGATTGTGCACTGTTCTGGGTGCAGATACAAGCATACTCAAGTCAACCAAAAACTCCTATCTTTGTTTGTATCATCCTGTTGGAGAAAGGTCCAAAAGAACTGGAAAACACTTTATCACTGCTTAAATAACCAATCCCATTCCCAGCTGTCCTGAGTCTCTATAGTGCAGTGCTAATCCCAGTGTATCACTTTATATCAGAAGGAATAAGTGTCCCAAATAAGGTGTAATTATTGATTTTAAGGTAGAAGCATGGACGATATTTCAAAATATTTAATAACTATGATAGCACAGATGCAGGCCAATCAGAATAGACACCTGTGATCTGTCAACATTAACCCAGCAGTTAGGGTACCTGAGACGGTGAGGGACTTCAGGTGCAAGTCCGTGGGGCATTCACTGTTTGCGAGATGGCACAGAAGTGTGTCGGTATAGCTGGATAAGCAAAACCTGATGAATGTCAATCCTACTCTGTAAAAAAGTGAATAATAAAAAATGGATATTCTCACACTGGTCTTAATAAATGCTCACAAATAAAAAACCCAAAAGCTAACAGGACCAAGAATGCCCAGCTGCTGAGTCTCTATAAATTTGGAACTTCAAAAACAAGATGGCCTTAAAAATTGTCAAATAGAATAGCCAGGGAGAACAGAGCTGCTGGCCTCTGTGGGAAAAAATAGTATCATTGAAAAGTATGTAACAGCCTTGGGTTATGCTTTGATGTGGTGGTGCTCTCTTTGGGACCTGCTTTTGCCGGGTCATTACATGGATGACACAGGAGTTGGCTAAGAAGCAAGCTGCTCCTCTTTGATGGGTGGACCGGACACACTGCTGGCAGGGAGCAATTCCTGGCATCCTTGGTGTGTGTTTGTTGGGGTGCTAGCCCGTCACTGGTCCTGCAGGTTCCTAACATGTCATCGTGGCTGGCAACATCCCTGGCTTTTACCGGAGGCTTGACT
>PVIC010035439.1:0-2500 GCA_004025085.1 Thryonomys swinderianus | reverse complement strand
ACCTTTAATCCCAGCACTCGGGAGGCAGAGACAGGAGAATTGCTGAGTTCGAGGCTTGCCTGGACTACATAGTGAGCTCGGGGCCAGCCTGAACTACAAAGCGAGACCCTGTCTCAAAAAGAAAAAAAAAAAAAAAAATGGAGTATTGGGCCGGAGGGTTAGCTCAGTGGTTCTGGCGCCTGCCTCGCAAGCGCAAGGTCCTGAGTTCGATCCCCGGTAACCACATATAATGCTGGGCGTGGAGCCATGCCCACCAACAATCAGCACCGCATGCCACAATGCCGGACGTGGTGGCTCACGCCTGTCATCCTGTGGCATTTGCTTATGCTCCTGTTGTGGCTTCAATCCAATTGTCTTTTGCCTCAAGGATAGAATCATTTCTTATGCCCATATTTACCCTCGTCATAACTAGGTTCTTTGCCTCCTCTTTGGGGCAGGCCTCCTCAAGTTTCTTTCAGGCTTCCTCCAAAAGTAAGTTAAGGCATTCACCAGTCAATGCAACTAATGCTTGCTCTGACACCCTCATACCACCCCATCTCCCAACAATTTTCTCCCAGTTGAAGGTGTCTGTGTCATTCACATGTCCTGCTAAAGCATCCTTGAGAAACAACGCCCAATTCCTCTACCTTATTTTTTCCTTTTATAACAACCAAGAGACTTGAATGTAATGCTTGAAGGCATTACATAGCCTGGCCACCACTCCCCCCTCCCCACTGCCGACTTGACCAGGGTCACACCCAGCAGGAAATGTTTCCACCCTGCTGGAAAAACTATTATAGACACACTTATCATTGATAGGAAAGGGCCATCATGCCCTAGCCCTTGGTTCCAAATATCTCTACGGCTATGCAGTCAGAGGAGGGCATACTGCCCTGTCTTTGGCCTCAGATTCCTTGCAGCGATGAATCCTCTAATCAGTGCCTGGCACCCATCTATCAAGCACTTCTGTACTTAAATCTATGCTTTCCCCATTCTCTGTGGGATCTGCACAGACCCAGTCTGCCTATTTGCCTGTGATGAATAAAAAGGCTAAGTGGTTACTTCAATCTCTGTATCTCCATTAGATGGAAGGTATTTACTGTTCTTGAAGATGTCCTTAAAATCGATAATCTAGCTGGGCGTGGTGGCTCACGCCTGTCATCCCAGCACTCGGGAGGCAGAGACAGGAGGATTGCTGGGTTCGAGGCTTGCCTGGGCTACATAGTGAGCTCAGGGCCAGCCTGAACTACAAAGTGAGACCCTGTCTCAAAAAAGAAAAAAAAAAATCAATGATCTAGGATGTGTATTCTTAGCGTCTCTCAGGTTACCTGTCAGTGGACTAAGTCAGAGTGCAAACCATTTGCATTCATTTGAAGTTGAGAGATATGATACTCAATAAATAGTGCTGTTTCCTTGAGGGTGGAAGTCTGTGGTACTTCATAATTTATAGTTTAGGAATAAAAATGGGCTTAATTTACAAGTGAAAGGTGGGGACCCAATTTGCAGGCTTGTTACATCTTTTAAGGCCTTTAGGAATTTTAAAGTAAGCTTCCTGAAAGGCATGACAACCTTAACTTTGATGATGTCCAGAAGGTACAATTTTCTTAAAAATACAATTGTAAAATTACAATTTTTTCCTTCCTATTTCTTCCAACCTGCCTTAAAGCCATCATAGAGGAAGAAGAGGGGTTCACTTCTAGGTCTACAGATACTGGAGGAAGAGTGGAATGAACTGGTTAGGATCAGAATGGAGGGGGACATAGTGCTATTGACAGCATAGGATTTCTTACTATTGAGAATCAATCCTCTAGGTGTACAGCTTTTGCTCTACATGGGCTTTACCGTTGTGCTGTCTTCGTTAACACAATTGTATTATTCCAGAAAATTCTTTCCTGGGGAGGTAGAAGTTGCAGATGATTTGGATGATGACTGGGACTTTCTGAAACATGTATCAACTTTTTAAATAGAAGGCATGATAATAGTTTACACCTTAAGAGTCTTGGAATTTCTTGCCTCAAAATCCTGCTTTACTTTGGGCATCAGTATGAAATTATATCATGATCCTTATTCCATCCTAGCCATGGCCCCACATTGAAAGATTTACCTTAAACCACATAGTAGAATCCAATAAATACACCTTCCTAGTCCTTTGAGATTCTATCAAGGCTATGAAGAGATTGTTTTTTTAGGGCAACAACAGCCCTTTTTATCGTTTTTAAATTTTGAGACAAGGTCTTGCTACGTTGCTCAGGCCGGGCTTGAATTTGCAATTCTTCTACCTCAGCCTTCCAAAGTACTGGGATTACAGTCACATTCTTGTTTACTGCTGAGAGCATTAAGCTGAGCTCTGGCTTGTCAACAGGTTATTTTGGTGATATTTTCTGCAGTCAGCATTCCACAGTATCTCTTGGTCCAGAGAATGTGTGCCAACTTCCAAAGGAAAAGGAAACTGTAACAAAATAAAAATGTTACTGAAACGACAGAGTGGTTCCATTGGTAGCAGAGTAGGTCACTGGTAAGC
>PVIC010035438.1:0-19059 GCA_004025085.1 Thryonomys swinderianus | reverse complement strand
AAAAAAAAAAAAAAAAAAAAAAAAAAAAAAAAAAAAAAAAAGATTTTAGTTAGTATGATAAAGAGGCCCACAGAAGAGAGATATTTAAGAAGCAATAGTATTTCTTAATACTTGATTATACTGAAAACATTTACATTTTTGAAGGCAAAACTGATAGAGATATAACTCCTAGATTCTCTCAAGAGAAGTAGAAGAAGGCAAGAAGAGTGGTTCAGATTCTTCAAAGTATGAGTTTGTTTTTGTATCACAGTTTTTAGTGAGCTAGAAATTATTTTTTGAATCAAATTTTAAAAATATGGTCATTTTTCTTATTCTAGAAGCTGTACTCCTCTCCTATCTGAGCTATTCCTAATAATATGGTGAAAAAATTCCACTCTCATATGCAATGCAAACATTAGTAATTTTAAATTTCTTTAGGGAGAAAAAAACCTGTCTCTAATGAAGGGAAAGAATAAATGTCATTTGAAAAGAAAAAAGCACATGTACATGGGATATGGGTAAAAAGGACAATCAACTTGTGTCATATACTGGTACAAATTCCCCAGCGTTGAGTGTGATTGTGAGCTGTCTATAAAATGTACCAGTAAAAAAATCAATTTAAAAATCATGGAAATGCATATGCAGTGGTTATTTCTCAATAGTAGTTTTGTCTTACTGAAAATGGAAGCAGAGCATACTTTCATTTTCATATACTAGAGGGCACAGGAGAGAAACGTCATGGAGAGTGAGTTTTTTATTTTTTGACTCAGTTCTTAGGAAATAAACAATTTGGAAAAGGTGTGGGTCTTTCTGTGGATGTGCAGATAAGCAGAACTGATGTGGAGAGAAAAGGGAGAACAAGAAAGGAGCTCAGAGGACTCTGAGTAGAGTGAGAAATTAAAGTCCTGTGTTAGACTGGAATTGGCTGCTATTTTGCAATCTTAACTGTTCAGTGTTTAATGTGAGACAGAGGAAGCATAATCAGACCAAAATAAATACCCAAAGTTATTCTCACAATGAAAATGGATTTTTATTGTTTTCTTTTCAGAGATATAAACATGAGATGTGGCAAAGTAGACTGCTTTTTACTTTTTTCTTTTTTTGTGTGTTTCTTTTATTTTTTTTAATTTATTTTTATCTTTTTGGTACATTGTATAGACACAGCATGATTACACTCAATATTGGGAATTTGTTCCAGTATATGACACGATTTAAATTTTTTTTCACGTTTTACTTATTGATAATTCAGTAGATCAGTCTTCAGTCACTCCATGTGTGCAGTTAAAAACAATGCTTAAAGTACAAATGCTGAAAAGCAATAGAATAAGAGTAAACTGATTTCTAGATAGATCGGTGACTTACCAATTTACTCTGAAAGAAGCTATCTGTTGTTGATCATCTGAGAGGAAAATAAAACTGTTTTAATGACTTGGCAAATTCTTGTGCTACAAACAGACACGATCTTGAAGGGAAAACACAAGCTGTTTGTTCACTCCGTCAGCACAGGTACAATAAATGGTTTGCTGGATGAACTACTAGACAAAAGAGTGCTGAACCGGGAAGAGGTGGAGCTTATAAAATGTGCAAATGTAACAGTCAGGGATCAGGCTCGAGCTTTGGTGCATTTCCTCCTTGGAAAACGATCCCAATCCTGCCAAATTTTCATCAGTTATATTTGTGAAGAAGACTGCTACCTTGCTCTGAAACTGGGGCTGTCCTCAGGTAAAGCTCAATGCCTCAAGCTAGAGATCATACAATGCATGAGTCTTTGTGTAAATGATTTCTTTATTAATATATTTTCTTTCCTTTTGATTTTAGTGTTCTTTGTCTGTTTCAGTGACATTTCTCCTCCTTCCTTCTCCTCTTTTTTTTTTTCACGAGTTGAATTTCAATGGTCTTTTCACTTATGCCTGTTTCCCATCCTACACGTGGTCACACTTTTCTTGACATTTTTGAACACAGTATTTAAGTATAAAACTATACACTTTGTTTAATGCAAGGCACTTTATTGGGTTAATGAATGTTAGATCTGAAACTCAGTATGAAACTATTTACTGGTTTGATATGCAGACACAAACATGTAACAATTTTTATAATTTTTCTCAAAAATTTACTTTCTAGGAAAATATAATATGACCAAATAATTTGAATATTTAGTCTCATTCTTTCAGTTATGTCTTGATTGTTCCTTCTTAATTAAGATTGTTCACCAGTCCAGTGGACTACCAGGATATGGATTCATCTGTGCCTCCCAAAGTCTCTCCAGATATGTACCGTGAAAGTTAGAAGCCTTTTAGCTGTTGTCAGAATCCTTTGCTGCTCTGGGTTGACAGTGTAGATATTTTCTGTGTTCAGCACTACGCAATGAAATATATTTTCCTCTCGGTATTTCATTTATACTTTATATCTTACACAATATGCTAAAGAAAAGATAATCAATAAGCAACAGTAAGGATCAGGAATATTGTGAAATAACAAAGATGTTTTCTTCCTTGGTCTGTTGCTGTTTTTTAATCTTAGAGGTATTTTCAAATCCTACTGTAACTCTTTTAACAAGTAGTCTGATTTTCTCATTATTGGAGGGTGTTTCTACAGTGTTTTTTTTTTGTTTTGTTTTGTTTTGTTTTTTGTTTTCATCCAGGGCATGGGTGTAATACTTCCAGGTAATATAAGGATGTACTCTAATAAATGAGTCCTTCTAGAACTAAGTTTTCTGCAGTACATGATTGCTATAGTAAAGCCTCCTCAAGGAAATGTGCTTGAATTTTATGATGCTAATAGTAGTCAAGATTCTATAGTAGTCAAGATTCTATAGATGGAACAACTGTAACCCTTGTCTTTAGAATTGATATTTTATAGGGAATCATATCATCATTATCTTTCATCTGGAGCCAGAAAAAATCTATAAATTTCTATAGAAAACTTATGTTCAATAAATATTATGAAATAAAGATTTGAAGCATTGTTCATTTCTTAGTTACTCCAGGTGTTTACAAAAAAATTCTTAAGTGAATGTCATTATACTGAGGTTTTATAAACTGTGAAAAATTCAGTTCAATTTTTATCCTTGATCTTCATAATACTACAGGTTCTAACAGAAATACTGACAAGACCTCTAATTGGCTTTATACAACTAAGTAATTTAAGTGCAGCTTTCCAGGTTTTCCTCCTCAAAAAAGAAATCATGATACTATCAGCAAATTGTATTTATCTGGGAAATTCCAGAGAGTAACGTCAGAGTTCTTGTTCCAAATATAGTATAAGTGAGCAAAACACGGACCACTTAGCTAAATGACTTAACTTTTAAGAGCCAAGGATTCATAGCTAAGACCAATTGATGGCTTTGTGCTGAATCTATAAGGTATATAGTCTAACATGTTTAGGAAGTTTATTTAATCATTCTAAGGTAATATTCTAATGAATTACTGCTTCTAAAAGGCCAGTACCATCCACTCAATAAATGTTCTGTTTAGTATTATTAACTTTATCTACTTGTGGTGACATTTATACAATATTGAGAACAGATGGCATAGAGCACAGATGATTAAGCATAGAAAACAGTTGGAGAACATAATTCTTAGTGATGTTTACACAGTATATTCCTATAACAAATTATGTAATATGTCAGCTATACCTAAGAAGTCTGTGCACCATGAGAATCTCACTACTTCAAATATTTGAGGTTATATGAATGATAAATACGTGTGAAATTCTTTTTATAACTTTACAAGGAAGTAATGACTTTGCACAAAAAATCTATGATTCTAGGTTGCAGAAGGCCTTGTTAATGGAGTGTTGAGTTGCATGCCTGAAATATAGATACTCTGCGACGCTGAGGGAGAAGGATCTCAAGTTAGGCAGTCCGGGAATTTAGCAACTTTGCAAAACTCTATCTTAAAAAATTAAAAAGAAGAAAAAAGTACTGTTGTTCAAAATGATGCTTTTCCAAGTATGATCTGTATTACTGTTTGGTTCAAAGAATCTTTTCACTTGTATCTTATACTCTGAGCAATTGTTTTTTGATTATTATCTTTTTAAAAAATTCATAGTTAAAAATGAAGTTTCTGCATTAAAATCCTAGTACCACAAAAAATAGTTTTAAAAGCAGATTAAAATACCCCATAAGTGAAGGTATTTCTTTGACCCATCCTTCCCTGGATATAAATGTTCCTCTGGGAATGTGTTCAATTTTTCACAGTTTTGGAACTCAGTTTCTTCTTTGATTTCAGGTGGAAATCGTGTTAATTTTTCTACTATGGTAAATCTCAGCAACAGTAGTTTTATGGGTACTGAATACATGTTGTCATAGTTATTTTTCTAAGGCCCAAATCAACTGTTAGCTGCAATATGCACACAGCTGCTATGCACTAGTGTCTAACCCAAGAGGCACCTTGACATCCACCTATCATGTGCAATTTTGTTTCTATTGCTGATGGTGTCTCAATCTCACTATAAGAGAGTAATTTACAGACACTATTTTGTTCATCTAAGTGAGTGTCTGGTCATGAGCATTTATAGGGTTTTGTTTTCCAGCACTGAATGTGAGTGGAAAATAAAAGGGATTGAAATGGGAGAGGCAGCTCAGAGAAGTGGTAAGGAGTTTGGGCACATGGCTTAGGTGGTAAGGCCATAAAGTTTTTTTAAAATTGTTATACTATTTGAGCAGGAGACTCCTGAGAGCACTTTGAAAGGCTGAAGGGATGCTCCTTTTGTGGAAAAAAAATACAGCATATGTACAAGTGGAGCATATGTACCTGCAATTTTAAATTTCAATTAAAAATTAATCTATTCACTGGTTAATAGGCATTTGAGTCTTTTCTTAGATTGTCCTTTTACCAGTCATGGTGCAATGAACGTGGGTGTACTGTTTAAGATTCCTGCAGGAGATAACAGAAAGGGGATAGCTGGATCAAATGGAATCTCTAGACCCAGTTTTCTTAAAGAATCTCTCAATGATTTCCACAGTGGCTGTACCAGTCTATGCAACAGAATAGAACAGAGTTTCTTTTTCCAAAGGCCCCATCTGTATTAGCTATTGGTTGATTTCTTTAAAATAGCCTTTCTTTCTGGAGTGAGGTGGATCTCAGTGCTGTTTTGTAAATTCACATCTCTTGCATGAACAGCGACATTCATAATTTTTTCGTATATTTATTGGCCATTTCTATTTCTTCAGCTGAGAAGTATGTATTCATCTCAGATGCCAAATTTGTATTGGATTTTTTTAAACTGGAAGGCCCTGATTTTTTCAGTTCTTCATATATTCCAGATATCAGTGTTTTGTCTAAATAGATTGATTTTCCCCCCTTTGCTTGGTTGTCTTTTTGCTCTGCTGGTAATTTGTTTTGTTGTTCAAAAGATTTTTAATAAGTTCCATTTTCAGTTGTCAATTCCTTGTAACATTTCACAAACAATCAGGGTTTTGGTCATTAAGTATTTGCTTCTACCTTAAAATTTACAAAATATATTTGTCTAAAACTTTAATTTTTTCTTTGATTTTTTCAACATTTCCATTAATAGAGTAAGATTTTCACTAAAGAAATATCTTCTCTCTATAAGTAACATAGTGTTTGTTGATTTAGAGTCAGTTTCCAATGAAGTTAATCTTAATTCTTTGTGTTTAGTGTGCTCACAGAAATTGTTAAAAATAGAAACAATATAGAAAGGGACATTTCAGCCTAGATTTTTTTCATCCAGTGATTTCTATGACTTAATGTAAGGTTTTCCAAATTTTTAATCATCATTTTTACCATTTGTCAAATGTGAAGAATTCCAGTAATTCTTCAATATGACTTTCACAGGCTTGTACAATAGTAATGTCAGTTGCATGAGAACTCCTAAAAAATTAGGTAACATTCCAAAAATGCTCACTCATTTAGCTCTAGCGATTTATTCAATATTTTTGTTCAAATATTCCATTAGCTTTATTTAAAAAAAACCTCGTATCTATAATCAAATGCTTATTCCCACAATTCAAATTGTTCAATTCTAGAACTGTTCTATGTCCAAACTGGGGCGGTGGGGTTGGGGGGGTAGGTGTGTGTGTGTGGGGGGGGCTGGCATCTATAAAATTTCTGCTACCCAAAGTCTTATTTCTTAAAAGTAATGATATATAATTAATATGAGATGAATAATAAACTACTAATGATAAATATTAGTCCTCATAATCAATAGACATGTATTAAGAAAAAGACTTTTAAAATATAATCAGAGAAAAACCTGTAGAAAGTTAAAGTTTACATAATTATGCCTCAATTTTAATTCTAAATATGCTAAAAGCACCTGAATGGTTTCAGATACTAGTTCACTAGGTGAAGACTCAATTCTCATAGATCTTCAACAAATCTGGCCCTGAGCTTACTACTAGCAATGATAAATGATGAGTAGAAGGCAACATAGATTGTTGGGACTGCAGTATATAAAGCTTTTCTCATGAGCCATTTTCTGTGGAGAAGGGCTATTTTCACTACCAGAATACACATAGACATGTGATATATGTGAGGACAGCAGCCTATGCTGTTTTCTCATGGACATTTACCCTGGTCCTTTTTGCACATTAATGGCTCTTCTTCAAGTCTTAGATGAACAGAAAATATACATAGTTTGAAAAAAAAATAATGTAGCAATTGGAAATCAGATTTTAAGAAGGTAGTCTAAACGGCTTCAGAAATGAAGGAATCACAACAAACTTTGAATTCTAAATTAAAACTATATAATCAGCAGATGGTATAAAAGGGAAAAAAAGGCTCATATATCCTCTCACACAACCCTGTGCCCTACTTGTACTAAAGTTAGATCCTTGGACACACTGAGTAAAATGGCTCAGTCACCCATATAGTATATTAGCTGAGATAGTGAAATAGGTAAAGACACTGGCCAGACTTAATGGCATAGATGCAATGGAATAGTTCCAAGTACAGCCTAAAGGATACAGGGTGAAAGATGGAAACTAATACAAAACTATTTGCTTCATTTGTAGACAAACACTGCTTTTAGTCAGAGATAGTTCAAAAGCTATGAGCCAAGGAAACAGAAATTTGTCCTGTATTATTGCTTTCAATTTGGTATCAATTATAAGGGATTCTTGAAAATTTCATAAATCAGAAATTAAAAACTTTATCTGGAGTCACAATTTCTGCATATATTTAATTTTGTATTAAGAATAATAGGGACTCACTGTGGACAGCTGACTGCACTATTCCATTCAGTATGTTCTAATGAAAATGTTTGTCCTCATGCTAATTTGGAAATTGGATGTAAGATTACTTTATCAAAAAACTATCAATGCTTATGCAGTAATAATCATTTGATGATTAGAAAATTATTCATACTTGTAAACAAACTGGTCCTGCAGAAAATTTAGATTTCAAAAAATATCATTAGCCCAATAATATAGTAGGAAACTATAGGTCATCAGATTGGCTAAATTTTCTTCAGTAGGGTTGGAGAACACGTATCATTGTTTAATGTAGAAGTGCTCCAACGTTTTGACATTGTTATATGTTCTCACATATTGTTGCATCTCAAGAATTTTGTTATCATATGTTTACAAAGGCACATTTAAAACCTCAAGAAAATAAACAAAATTGGAAATTATAAATTGTAAAATATAAAAAGAGAAATAATTACAAAATGATATTGATTGATCATTAAGCAATATCAAGCAAGAATTTAGTAATTGATGTAATTAACAGGAATATGGTAACTGTTCATTCCCTGCATTGGCAGAAACTTGTTAAAGATCTTGGTACATTGGAAATTTCACAGAAATTTCACTGAACCTGTAGATTGTTTTAGGTGTTATATATGTATTAGCACTTATAATACTTCCAATTAAGAAGCTCTAAATATATATGCATATGTGCTCCATTTATTGCAGGGAATCTGGTAACTTTCACCATAGGGGTCTTTTATTTCATTGGTTAAATTTGATTCATAATTATTTTATTTTTTGTAGTTAATTTAAGCAAGATTGCTTTCTTGATGTTTTTCAGAAAAAATTGTTAGCCAATATGAATCTACACGTTGAGTGCAACTTGACTGAAGTCAATTATTAATTGTAACAGAATTTTCATAGAGTCTTAGATTTTCCTATATATCAAAACTATTGTCTGTAAACAGAGAAAAACTACCTTCTTTCCAATTTGGGTGTCTTTCATGTTGTTCTTCTGTTCAATTGCTCTCACACTAGAGCTTCCAGTAGTGTGTTATTCAGCACAGAAATGAGGACACTGAGTGCCATTGTCTTTTTCTCATCTTAGGAGAAAAGTTCACAACTAAATGTTAGCTGTAGGTTTGTCGTGCACACCATCATTGTGTTATTAGGCTCTTTACTGTATCACTTTACTCTATTGCTTCCCATATCATTATTCCAGTGAGTACTCTACAACTTTTTGAGCATATAAATAGAGTGAAATCCCAGGAATCCCTCAACACAGGTGGAGTGCTCATTTCACACAGCAAAATGAGTGCTGCAAAGCCTTTGAACATCTGGTACATTCTTCAACTCTATAGTGACAGTATTACAGTTGTGCTTCATCATCCATGTGCTATATTTAAAGATCAGTGTCTCCACCAGCTCTTCAGTGAAACTGCTGTGATGTTATCAGCTAGAAATAGCTGATGTTTTCTTGAGTCTATGAGGCACTTTGTTTTCTAATTAGTAGCTCTTCACAAAGTGACAAATAATTTCACGATTATTTTCACCATCTTAGTACAAAAGTTTGATCAATTACTCAACAAATTTCTTGTCTCAGGTGTAAGAGATATTACATAACTTTTTTGTTGCTCAAAAGGAGCTCAGTAAGTATTAACTATGTTATTATCTACATAGGCCACAGGAAGAGAACAAAATTAAAATCCTAATTTGTGTAAGTCAGGAGAAGTTGTGATTTAATGTTATTTCACTTCTTATTATTTAGTTACTACTTCATTATTTAAAATATGGGGACTATATATTTCACTTGCCTTTTCTGTCATTCCTGTATATATTTATATTGTGAAAAACCTAGTGTAGGAGATAATAATGATTTACACTGCTGTTGATATATTCCTTTTTCAGCTAGTAAAAGTGCATTAGAAATATGAACTTTCATTGAATGAATCAATTTTGTACAACTTTTCCATGCTTTAGAATATCCTTGTTTCTAATAATAATTAGGAGATAAACATTTACTGAAAATATTCCTCTGCAAAACAGAATATGAAGCTGGTGACACTGGGATAATGTTCTTTATATATGTTTGTTTCTTTGAATTTTAATGAGGTGTACCTGTTTATCATCGACATACAATATCATTGCATTCATCATAGAGTTTGGATCCACACATGGTGTTTCTTCATTCTTCTGTTTATCCCATTTTTCCCTTTATTTCAAGACTTCTACCCTTCCTTGTTTATCAAACATCACTTACATTTTCCCATTTTTTAATTTTTTTGTCCCTTCGTTTGCCACCCCCTTCCTTAGTTTTGCTTCCAATTTCACAGCAAATTTTCTTATATAATATCAATTTCTACTGAAGCTCTTTTGACATGTTGAAAGCTTGAGTAATTATTTTATAAAACTGAGAATACATGTTACAATGTCTTTCCATATTATCTGACTGAAATATATCAAGACTTTGAAAATAAAAGGTTAATTATATGATAACCACATACTATGCTTCCATAAATTGTTAAGCTTTCCTAAGGAGCAGTATCTCAACTCTAGTTCAAATTAATTTATGAGAATGAATGATTAGTAATCAGATTATTTTCATTTCTTATTTTGATTGAAAATACCATTTTAAAAGAATTAAAACTCTTGATGTATTCTTTAATTGATAAATTAAGTAAACATATAAGGTATTTAAACATTTGAAGAAAACACATTTGGTGATAGGATATATATTAATTATGGGACTTCAAAAGAGAACATTTTACTTAAATAAAAACACAATATAAGAAATATCTCTAATTATATTGGAGGAATTTACTATCTAGAAATGATTATACACTTACCATGGAGCACACATTCTACGTTGATCAGCTCATCATGATGGGCTGTGAGCAAGAGAACAAAAAATATGAGAAGAGTGGATGACCTAGAAAAAACTATCAAACAACAACAACAAAAAACAAATATACAGCTTATTTGGAAATGATTCATCAGACATAGGCTGTAATGATTTTATGAACTGAAAAGGGCTCTAGAGGTAAAATGAAAGAAGCATGAAGTTATTGGGGGAGATAATAAAATACACTGCATATGCAAGGATAATTCACATTGTAAATGTTTTGTCTAATGTAAAGGGAAAACTTTTTACATGGAGTATAATTTTTAAGAGGGCTAAGGTGTAGTTCTATTTTGACAGAAATCCACCCAGTAAAACCATCACCTGAAGTGCTGGAATACAAGGGGAAAGGACACAACTTGATTACGATGGAAAAGAATGGGATGGTCTTAGAAGAGGCCAAGAAAAAATTTATGGACACCAAAAACAGAGAAAATGCCAGCGTATTTGTACACTGTAAGCAACAAACACACAAAGTATCAGGTCAACCTTCTTTCCAACATTTCCTTAATCTGGACAAACAGGTCAATGACACAAAAGGTAAGACTTGAAGCACTTGCATAAATACCCTACATTTTCCAAAATATATTCAAGTTTCAGATTCTTCAATTTTTCTTATTGTGATTTCCCCCAATAATTCTATTAATAAAGTATAATTTCACTAAAGCAGTATCAACATTTTGATAACAATTTTGGGGGATTTGAAATACTATGTTTTCATGTTTAGGTTGTTCATACAAACTGTTAAACACATAATTGGTATAGAACAGGACATCTCAGCCTAGATTCTATCACCCAGTGAATTCTGTGACTTGATATAAGGTTCTTCAAATATTCAATCATCTCTTTTACCATTTGTCAAATGTGGAGAATTCCAGTGTTTTTTTTTTTCATATGACTTTGAAGAGGTTGTACACAGTAATGTTGGACACATGAGAACTCCTAAAAATATTAACATTCATTCAAGGCTATGTCCTCAAAAAATTCTGACTCATTTAGGTCTGGCTGTGTATTCAGTATTTTTGTTCAAGTATTCCACTGGCTGCATAAAAATCACGTTTACAATCAAACCCTTTTTCCCACAATACAAACTACTCCATTCTAGACATTTTCATCTCAGAAAAAAAAAGAAAAAAGAAAAACTAGTATCTAGCAAGGTTTCCTACTCATTTGTTCAATGACTGCCTAACATAATATCTACTTAATATAAGGTGAATTAGCAAATATTTGCAAAGGATTAATATTATTTATCATAACCACTACATGTGTACTAATATTTAAACTTTTAGAATACAATCAGAATACTATAAAATGTCCAACATTTTATAAATTTTAATGAATTATGGCCCAAATTAAATTCTAAATACAGTAAGAAGTGCCTGAATGGTTTCAGAGAAAATGAAGTGAAAGTTCAATTTTGATGGATATTAAATAACTCTAGCCCTGAGTTACCACTAATGCTAAATGACAATGAGCAAAAGGCAGGATAGATTGTTGAGAATGCATTATATCAATGACTCTTTTCCAATGAGTCATTCTCTGTGCAGACGGGTATTTTCATTACCAGAATACACATAGACATAAAATATAGGTGAAGATTATGGAGTTGTTGCATCCTCATGTGCATTTACCATGGTCCTTTTGAAGGCTGCTTGTGTTTCTTCAAACCTAAGATGACTAGAAAGTAACATATTTGAAAAAAATCAAAGATAATGTAGCTTTTGGGAATCAGAATTGAGGAAGATAATCTAAATGGTTTCAGAAACAAAGGGAATCACAAGACGCTTTAAATTCTAAACTGAACCTGTATGATCAGCAGAGGATGTATCAGAAAATAATGTGCATATAGGTTCCCACAAAACCCTGTGCTGTATTTGGCCAAAGTTAGAAGCATGACCCCGGGACACTGTTACTCAAATGGCTCAGCCAATTGGGACAATGTATGAGCTGAGCTACTGAAGCAAGTAATAATGCTGGGCAGACCTATGGACATAGAGGGAATGGAACAGTTGGGTATGGAATGAAGGCTAGAAGGAATCTAAAATAATGGCTTCTTTGCTGCATTTGTAGTGAAACACTGGTTTTAGTAGACATGAACAGTTCACCACCTATATGCCAAGGAACATGATTTTGTTCTATCTTGTATTAATGCTTTCATTTTGGTATCAATTATAGGAGATTCTTGAAATTTTTTTAAGAACCAGAAATTTTAAACAAGTGTAGATTTAAAATTTCTCAATTTATTTAACTGTGCACTAACACAGTGATAGGGACACTCTGGGCAGCAGTGTTTAGCTCTTTTGTAAAAGAAGATGTGGATTATCATGTCTGGAATTGTTAATGTGTCTTTTAGTTTGGTGCATCAATCCTCATCAGGTCTATTTCTTTGCAATATCATGTTGTATTTAATATACTTGGTTTGTAGTATAGTTTCAATGTTTATAATGTTAACAACTTGTTTACAAGTTGAAGATTGTGATATCCCCTCTATGTCCTTGTTGCCTAGAATTGCTTTTGCTATTCTAGGTCTCTTCTGGTTCTAAATGAATTTCTGGATTATTTTACTCTAGCTCAGTGAAATATGTTGCTAGGATTTCAATTGGGATTGAATTGAATAAATATAGTGTTGGGGAATACAGACATTTTGACAATGTTGGTTCTTCATACCCAGGAACAAGGCATGTCTTTCCTTTTTCTGATATCCTCTTTATCTCCTTACTGAGTGCTGCAGTTTTCAGAGAAGAGGTCATTCAACTGCTTTGTCAGGTTGAGTCCTAGATAGTTGATATTTTGAGTATTACTGTGAAAGGAATTGCTTCATCTCTTTGTATGGCAGTGAATTTATTATTTGTGTATAGGAAGGGTATTGATTTTTGTTGTTGTTGTTGACCTTGTACCCAGCTAGTGTAATGAACTTGATGATTAAGTCAAGCAGTTTTCTGGCTGAGTTTTTGGGGTCTTCTATAAAGAGTGTCATGTTGGGCCAGAGATGTAGCTCAGTGGTACCGGTGCCTGCCTCGCAAGCACAAGGTCCTGAGTTTGGTCCCGGTAACCACATACAATGCTGGGCGTGGTGACTCACACCCACCAGCAGTCAATACCATATACCACAGTGCTGGGCGTGGTGGCTCACGCCTGTAATCCCAGTACTCGGGAGGCAGAGGCAGGAGGATTGCTGAGTTCGAGGCCTGCTTGGACTACATAGTGAGCTCAGGGCCAGCCTGAACTACAAAGCGAGACCCTGTCTCAAAAAAAAAAAAAAAAGAGTATCATGTTATCAGCAAATAATGAAAGTTTAACTTCTTCCTTTCCTCTCTTTACTCCTTTTATTTCTTTCTGTGATCTAATTGTTGCATTTACTTAAATATGCTATATAAACTGATATGTGGTCTATTTTGGAGAATGACCCACGTGGAGCTGAGAAGAATATGTATTTTGATTTTGTGAGCTGTAATACTCCATAGACATCTATTAAGTCCATATGTTCAAATGTTTGGTTCAGTTCTAGTATTTCATTACTAATTTTTTTCTAGTTCATCTATTTGTGATAGTGAGGCATTAATGTCACTGACTACTGTTTTATTAGTGCTTATTTGTCTTTTCACACTCATCAATGTTTGTTTTACACAGTTGGGTGTGGTAGCATTTGTTGCATATGTATTTATGATTGTCAGCTCTTCTCTTGGATTATTCCTCTTTGTCTCTCTTAATTAAAATTGGTTTTAAATTGACTGTCTTTCAATAAGTTAGCCACTCCTTCTTTTTTGCTGATTTCTATCACATAGAAAATTGTTTTCCATCGTTTATTTTTAGTCTGTGGATTTCTTTTTTAATTCATTGTATTTCTTGTATACACCATATTTTTGGTCTTGCTTCCTGATTCATTCTGCTTTTCTATTTCTCTTAAGTGGTGAATCGAGGCCATTAAAACTGATGATTATAAGTGATATGTGTTATACTTGTCGTGGTATTTTTCTGTAGTTGGCTCTTTATTATTTCCACCTGTTTCACTTAATTTCTTGTCTTGCTTAGTGGTATCATTGTGTTAGGCCTCATGGAGTTGTGAGCCTCATTGTCTTTTTTCTAGGATATTGTTTAGAATTTTTTGTAATTCAGGCTTTATGTTAGTTAAGTTTCTCAAGTGTTATCTGTGGTGAAAGTATCTTAGTTGCCAATCAATTTTGAAGGACAGTTTCGCAGGATACCTCAATCTAGTTTGGAAGTTGTTTTCTTTTAGGGCTTGAAATATATGTGGCTTAATTGTATGTGGTTTGTTTCTCTTCTGTTACTGCTTTCAAGATTTCATTCTTCTGTTGATAATCTGGTATTGTGACTATTATATATCTAGGTGTGGATCTTTTTGATCACGTTTGGAGTCCTGTATGCATCACTTATCTGAATGTTAGATATTTACTCTTGCTTGGGAAGTTTTCTGCCATTACATCTGTGAACAGATTTTTTATTTGCACTATCTCCTGATTATTTGTTGACTCTAATCAATATTATGTTGTTCTTCTTTGTATCATCTAGCAGCTGTGAGGATTTCTCATAGTTCCTTACAATTTTTTATGAAATCTTTCTTTTCCTGGTCACTAACTGCAATCTTGTTTTCTATGTCCAAAATTCTGTCTTTGCATTCACTATCTCTACGACATAAGCTTTCAATGGAGTTTTCATTCTTTTGACTTTCCCTTTGAATCTGTTCAATAGATTCCCTTTGTTTTCTATGCTCGGATTTTATCATGCTCCTGAGATCCTGTATTTTCTTATCTGCGTCATTCACACTGATCATTATTTGTACTGTTATCTGGGAGGTTATGTCCAATTTCATTTTTTTCCAGATCCTCTTTTGTTGCCAGTTCAGGGAGTCCAGGTGGTTGTGTTTTAGGTTTGTTGCTTCTTTGGTCCATAAGTTTCCCTTTGGAGACTGGGAATTCTGGGTTTGGGTCTTATTTTAGTTTATTTTTAATTTTGATTTTCTGTTATTGTTTGTGTTTTTATTTTAATTTCTGTGTTAATGTCTGCAAACTGGTTGTTACAAATATCTTTCTTGCTAATATTTAAAACCCTTAAGGAAAGATTTCTTCCTGAGTTATCTTCCTGGTGTCATTAGCCCTTAGGGTTCTGTGTTCATCTCAGGACAGCTCTAGAACTTACTGTGTAGATGAACATTACTGGGTGGAGTCTCCTACAAGATGATTCAGAATGTAATTACTGTGTAGTTGCGACAGAGCTGCACAGCACAGGCATCACCCATGTCCTAGTCCTAGCTCTACCTTGACACTTACTGAATAGGTGCAAATTCTGGGCCTGTGTCTTGTGTGATGGTCTTATGGGAAGTGGGCAAATAAGCACTGTATAGGTGGGCTGCAGATCTTACAATATGTTTGCAATAACATTTATATAAAAACTCATCAGCCAGGCTTGGTGGTTCAAGCCTGCAATCCCAGCACTCGGAAGTCAGAGGCAGGAGAATTGCTGAGTTTGAGGCTTGCCTGGGCTATGTAGTGAGCTCAGGGCCAGCCTGAACTACAAAGAGAGACCCTGTCTCAAACAAACAAAACCCCTGTTTTGTTGAATATGACAAGGTCAAATTTAACCTTGAATCATGGAGATATTTCCCATCAAATTACTAGATCCATTGTATTTTGGTTATTTTTGCTTTCTCTAACAAGGAATCTAAACTTCTTTACTAGTCACAATATAACTATATATAGAGAAGTATTGGTGTTACCATGATTGCTCCATATAAAGTTTTCTTTTTAATTTTTCCTATCTCAAAACTCTCAGGTGACAAAGTAGGTGAAAAAGGTCTAAAACAAAATTTGTTTTTCAATTTATCCTGCAGTTTTGGAGGAAAATGAATATAAACCAGTTGAATCCTCAAAAAATACTGACACCTTGAAGACATGTCCCCTGAGTTGTTCCACAGAGTGTGTACAGAAAGGGCTGAGGAGGTACTGTGCACTGTGCATAAAACACAGGTGGAGCAGAAACATTTGGTCTGTACAAAAAATCATTATTTAAAGAAATTAAGTTCAGAGGGGTGAGGATGGAATAGGATCAGCTTTATAGAAAGATGCTTTGCTGTAAGGAAAAGATCATGTGGTTTCACGCAGATTCCAAATCTCATTTAACTCTATGACAAAATATATAGCACCTATAATCTATTTATTCTAATATCACATTTGAAAAAATGTGAAAATTGCAACTTTATTGATAGTTAACATATTTATAAAATAACATCTAAGAAGTAAATGTTTGTACTCTAGTTGAAAATTCAAGAAATGAATATATATATATACATATATATATATATATATAAATTTTTTGTTTTGTTTTGTTTTGTTTTTTGAGACAGGGTCTTGCTTTGTAGTTCAGGCTGGCTCTGAGTTCACTATGTAGCCTACGCAAGCTTTGAACTCAGCAATCCTCCTGTCTCTGCCTCCCGAGTGCTGCGATTATAGGCGTGAGCCACCACGCTCAGCACTGTGGTATGTGGTATTGATTGCTCATGGGTCTGAGTCTCCATGCCCAGTATTGTATGTGGTTACCAGGGATCCAACTCAGGACCTTGTGCTTGTGAGGCAGGCACCGGAACCACTGAGCTAACCCTCTGGCCCAATACATGAATATTTTTTTAAAAAATCATTAAGTTTGACAAAGTATCACAAATTGATGCAGTAAAAATGTACTTAGTCTGGTACTGAAGGCAAAGGACTTGTGTTATGTTTGTTTGCATTGCAACAATGATATTACAACCTAACACTAACCCTAACCCTAAAGCCTTTGTTTTTCATAAGTTATTCTGAAATTTGGGAGCTAAGGTTTTCCAAGGGGAAAAAGAAGCAGGAGTTAAACTTAAGAATTATACCAGTTCACTCAATATTCTTTACTTATCATCCCAGATATCTCTAGTATCCATCTCAGAGCTTCTGGGAGACAGGAAAGCAGAGTTTTCATTGTAGAGGCGAGGGATAGGACAGCTGATGAGATCTTAGTAAAGCAAGACTTGTGCATCTACAGGATTTCATTGAAATCAAGAAAATATAATTAACTTTATACCAATTTCTGCAGATATATCCAATAAAAGACAGAAATGGATGCACTCGCCAGGCTCTTATCATATGCAATGTAGAATTTAACCACCTTTCTGTGAGAAATGGTGCAGAACATGACATCAAAGGAATGAAGACACTGCTAGAGGGCCTGGACTACACTGTGACTACAGAAGAGAATCTTACATCCATGGTGAGAACCACACATACACCCCTAGCTCATGTGCATACATAACACACTTTCTACTAGAAAATTGGCTTGATAGTGTCAAAGTAGAGCCCTAACAAGCCATGAGATTGTGTATGTGTGTGCATGTGCCCATGCATGTGCACTTTGCTAAAATGAAGGATTTAGATAGATTACATGTATGTCTTATTAGAACAGCAATTATCTACATCATCTTTAATATGCAGCTACATAGAAAGTGATTTGCATGAATGTCTCATAATTCTTAGTTATGTTCAGAGGGGAAGGTCTGGTACTGAGGGAAAGAGATTTACATAATCATGAATGTTATGTAGTTTATATTTAATTATCGGTTTTTACTTTTATCACTGGATATAAGTGTGTAAACAGGTAGGAAATGCCTGTTTGGAACTGATGTATGCTAGAGGGAGAAAATGCAAATACAATGAAACTACAGATTCAAAGAGGTGATGTATAAAAATAAAGTATAAGAATAGTAAGAAAAAAAAAGAGAACATGAGGAAAAAAAGGAGCATAACTGTCATATAAAAAGTATACAATTTATGATATATGAGGAAGTGTAACAGACTTAAAATCCACTTTCTTGTAAACAAGGAAACAAAAACAACTAATATTATTAAGAACTACTATGTACAGCTACCTGTTCAGACCATCACATATGTTTCCTCTACTGATGAAAGTAAATCTGAGGGTCAGAATTACTTTATGACTTGTGCTACCAAAGTAAGACTTTGGCCTTTTCTAGGATATGGAATCAGTACTGAGGAAATTTGCTGGCAAACCAGAGCACAAGTCATCAGACAGAACATTCTTGGTACTTATGTCTCATGGCATCCTCCATGGACTTTGTGGAACTATGCATAGTGGCAAAACCCCTGATGTGCTTCAGTATGACATCATCTACAACATATTCAACACTCACAACTGTCCCAGGTTAAGAGACAAACCCAAGGTCATCATTGTGCAGGCCTGCAGAGGTCATGAGTGACCTAACAGAAACCTAGTGGTGCTGCAGGTGTGCCCAAAGGAATAGCATGTGTTTCTCATGTCAGTGCTAAACAAACACAGGCCATCTAGAGCCAGCGAACTCAACGTACCTACTAGGAGAACCCTCTGGAGAGGGTCCCATGAAAAACTTGCTGCTCAGCTCATTAATTTTTTTAGTTTTAACTCAGAATTAGTGGTAAAGAAACCTGCATAATCTCTAAGTCAGGTATTCAGACATAGGGAAGACCTGGACTAGAAACATTTAATTACAGCTTTACCTGTATTAATAGGCTTGAGAGATAAGTACTTACACACGAGGCCATTTTCACATAGCATTTGTGACTTCCATACTCCAGTGTCACAAATAAATGGATGTTCTGGACAAAATTTCAACTCATAACGCTCAGAGTTAAAATACAGTAAAGATTAAAAAAAAAAAAAACCTAACCCCAACATCTACAGAACACTCCAACAAGCAACTAGAAAATACATATTTTTATCAGAATAGGGGAGGGCTAGGGATTTAGCTCAGTGGTTCTGGCATCTGCAAGGACCCAAGTTTGATTGCTGGTATCACCTACTACAATGCCATGTGTGGTGGCTCATGCCTCTAACCCCAGCACTCTGGAGGCAAAAGCAGGAGGATTGCCCAGAATTCAAGGCCAGCCTGAGCTACATAGTGAGTTCAGAGCCAGTCTGAACTACAAAGTGAGACCCTGCACACAAAAAGAGAAAGGAGAAGAAGAAAGAAGAAGAAGAAGAAGAAGAAGAAGAAGAA
>PVIC010035437.1:0-19064 GCA_004025085.1 Thryonomys swinderianus | reverse complement strand
AAAAAAAAAAAAAAAAAAAAAAAAAAAAAATATATATATATATATATATATACATATATATATATATATATAATTTGCTTTCTTTGACAAGTACATGATTTCTTTATTTTCTTTCTAACTTACAATTTTTTATTGTTAGTCAGCTATAATCAGTAAAATTTGTATCATTGGGCCGGAGGGTTAGCTCAGTGGTTCCAGTGCCTGCCTCGCAAGCACAAGGTCCTGAGTTCGATCCCCGGTGACCACATACAATGTTGGGCATGGAGACTCACACCCACCACCCATCAATACCACATACTACAGTGTTGGGCGTGGTGGCTCACACCTGTAATCCCAGCACTCGGGAGGCAGAGACAGGAGGATTGCTGAGTTCGAGGCTTGCCAGGGCTACAGAGTGAGCTCAGAGCCAGCCTGAACTACAAAGCAAGACCCTGTCTCAAAAAAAAAAAAAAAAGTTTGTATCATTATTCATTGTTGTAGCAAATGACATATATATTTAGCAAATATATGTGCATGTATGTATATATTTATATTTTACAATATTTTATTTTCCTGTTTTCATAGTGTTGACTTTTGCCTTATTCTGCATTTACTTTTATGTGTATTTTGCTGTATTTGTCTAATATTCCAATATACTTCAAAATATTAGAAGTATAATTTTAAAATGCTTACAGGCATCCAACATTCTATCCATTCTCTATTATTTTCTTCTATTGTTCTATCTGGGAGCCTTAGTTCTCTTACCATCAGAAGGAACACTAGCTAATTCAAACTGTGCTGCTATAAACATGGGTGCACATATGTCACTGTGGTATAATGCTTTAATTATTTCACAAGTTGACCTAATAGTGAAATTGTGGAGTCAAATGTGACTTCTAATCCTAGTTTTTTGAGGAATCTCAAAAAATCTACAGAGGTTGTAGATTCTCACTAACAGTGAAGAAGGGCTCCTTTTACCCCACAGCCCCTCCAGCATTTGTTGTTGGTTGATTTCTTGTCAGCCATTTTTTGTGGAGTGAAACTGAATCTCAGTGTTGTTTTCATCTGCATCTATCAAAAGGCCAGCGATCTTGAGTATTATTTAATATATTACTTTTCTGTAGTTACTTCTTCACCTGAAGAATATCCATTCATTTCAGATGCTCATTTTTGAACTGGGGTTTTAAATTTGGACATGTGATTATTTTAAATTCTTTATATACTCTTGATAGTAGTCTTTTGCCTGAGGAGCAGCTGGTATAATTTTTTTTCCTATAGTATTAGTTGTCTTTTCTCTCTTGTTGTGATTTCTCTTGCCACACAGAAGCTTTTTAATAAGATGGGACCCTAGTTGTTGACTCTTTGTGCTAGTTTCTGTGCTGTTGATGGTTTGTTCGTAAAGTCTTCTCTTACACCAATGTCTTCAAGAGTTTTACTTAACCTATCCTCTAGCAGGCTTAGTGCTTTTGTTTTAATATTTAGGTCTGTGATTCACTCTGATTTTAGTTTAGTGCAAGGTGAAAAATGTCATATATTTTAATTATTATTTACAGTTCTTGACATAAAAGGGTCATCCTTTCCTATTACTTTTTACTTGGATTCTTTTTCATTTTTTTCCTTTCCTCCCATGAAACAAACTTTATTTTGTTACTGCTGATTTGTAGATTTTTTATATTTAAAAGTTATGCATAAAAGGGCTGACTGCTTTCTCAGTGTCAGAGTAAATAATGCCTAATTGTGAAAGTCTTTTCTCTTTGGTCATTCATTATTCTATAAAATATGCAAGTAGTTGTTGAACCCTCAAAATTATTGATGCAATGTAAGCTAGAAATGCAGGTATACTTCATGTTAAAACAAAAGACAAATCCAAACAGAGCAACAGAAAAACTTTAGCTTCTGACCCAGTGGCTTTCTCTCTCTGTAACATCCTCATACCCACAAGTTGCAAATGCCTGGGTATATATTCTTTTTACTTGACCCTAATTTTCTGGGAAATGCAATATTCTGGGTTTTTAAAAATCTCTATTGTACAGTCTTGTGTATGGTAACTTCTGTACTGTCCATTGTACTCAATTTTGAAATACCTCTCCAACTTCTCCTAAGTGTAATGTCAGTATGTCCTGAGAGTGATGAGTTGTATTCCCTAATGGAATGGCAAGTGGCTGTCCCCGTGATATGTACTTTTTCCCCATACAGATATTTAATCCATCCTATGCTTTTTGCCTTATATCTTACATCTTCATTCTTGGAACATTTAACTTTCGAGGTTTGTGAATCTGGCTTTTTTTTTTTTTTGACAGTCCATTGCTTTGTAGTTCAGGCTGGCCCTGTGCTCACTATGTAGCCCAGGCAAGCCTTGAACTCTCAGCAATCCTCCTGTCTCTGCCTCCCAAGTGCTGGGATTACAGGCATGAGCCACCTCTCCCAGCATAGTGGTAAGTGGTACTGGGGATTGAACTCGGGACCTTGAGCTTTCCAGCAGATGCTGGAACCACTGAGCTAAATCTCCAGCCCCGAATCTTTGGCTTTTTAAGTTTCTTGCTGAAGAAGTCTTCCACCAAGCAGACACAAATGTCTATTGGTTACTAGTTACTAAATATTTATTGATGTTTGCAGCTAATGAGACAGTAAAGTGTAACCAAAACGTTAAGCAAAATTAAGCATAAAAGCAAAGAAAATTTGCTAAGCTTGGCTGGTTTAAGTTGGATACTATTCCTTTTTAGTGGCTTATTTCTTTAGAATTTCATTCAGCTTGACTTTTCCTGTTATTTTATGCTGAAGAAACAGCAACAAGTTATTTATTATATTTTAAAATGGATACTTATGAAATATAAGATTGTTCTTTTAAAAATGTTTACCTTGGAATTTTATGTTCCCGTTAGATTGTCAGACTATCTTAGAATTGACTGATTCTTGAAAGTTCCTTCAAAATTGTTACTTCAGAATTTTTTCCATACTATCTAGGAGTGAGAGGAGGTGTAAAATATATGCAATGACAATGTCCCTTCATATGGGAGGAGAGGGTGGTGAGGGGAGTAAAATGTCATACGTGACATTTGTGTCAGAGTTTCCTTGTGGGATTGTTCGGTAGAGATGCCAGCCTGAACTCATTCCAAAATTCCTCATAAAAACCATGTGAACTGCATTATCTTATATCAAACATGCTCCTCTTTCACTACTGTTCTCCTCATACATATGTAAAACACATATACCACACAATCCTAGAACTGTGTGTTCAGTGAGCAATCACACTGTTCCGTTGTTCAGGTCTTTTGATGTGAGCCTTGAGGACCTACAGGAGATAAGAATCGTGATTCCTGAACTTTTGGGTCATGGGTGTGAGCTGACTATGGGGTAAATTGTAAACTCAGTCTAGTCAGTGGTTTTCCAAATTCTTTGCTTAACAGAATGACTTGAGAGTTTCAAATCTAGAGTTAAACCCAGTGCTTACTCTGGGTCAACTAGAGCATAACCCGGGTGGTTGGGACCACGACCTCACAGAGGTCTCTTGGTGACCCTAAGTCACAGCAAGGGTGGAAAATGCTTCTTCTATGCTTCATTTTTTTTCACCTTTAAAATGGCACCAGTTTAAATCATAAGACCGATATTGTAGGGTTATTTTAAGAACCAAATGAAGAAAATGGATGATGTCTGGAACATTATAAATAATTCATATCTCTCACTCCCTGGCTCAACTATAAATACAATTAAGGGAGAGATTACATCCTTGCTCACTTTCCTGTATGGCACATAGAAGGCACTTAAAAGTATTTGTTGGTTCAATGAATCACTCATACTGTCTTTTAGAGGGGGAGATATTCTAGTCCTGAATATTGCTCAGGTTTGGTTCCCTTATTAAAAGTATTGATTAATTTCTGCTGCAGAACTAGGATTTCTTTTTGCTAAATATTCCTAGCTATTATATCTTTCAGGCTGACATGGTATCTCATTCCACTATATATATTTGTCTACTGTATATTTATCATTCTACTATACATGTTATCCATTGTGTCATGGTTTTCTCTTTCTCAAGTCTTTCTTTTATTACCTCCTTTCTCTTTTTATATTTCCTCTTTCTTTATTTACCTTTCTTCATTCATCATACTTCTTTATTTGCTTTTAATTTCTCTTTCTCTTTGTTCACTCTCTCATTGTTCTGTTGTTATTTCTATCATACAACCTCTCTTATTCTTCTTTTTAGTTTTTTTTTTTTTTTGAGACAGGGTCTCACTTTGTAGTTCAGGCTGGGCCTGAGCTCACTATGTAGCCCAGGCAAGCTTCAAACTCAGCAATCCTCCTGTCTCTGCCTCCCGAGTGTTGGGATTACAGGCGTGAGCCACCACGCCCACCCGGCATTGTGGTATGTGGTATTGATTGCTGGTGGGCATGAGTCTCCACGCCCAGCATTGTATATGATTACCGGGAAGGAACTCAGTACCTTGCACTTGCGAGGCAGGCACCGGAACCACTGAGCTAAATCTCCGGCCCTTATTCTTCTTTTTAGGACATTTTTTTTCCTGTTAATTTTGCTTGGGAACTACCCATAAATGAAATCACTTCCATGGGTCAGTAATTTTGAATTTGTCTTCCAAAATGAGAACCTCCTCCTTGCACTTCACTAGTTTGTATCAATAATTGAACACTATTCATTACAATGATGAAATATACAGATTTTCACTCCAGCATTAGCATTGCTTTATTTAAGGGCCAATTTTAGTGTTATTTACTAAATAATTTTCATACCTTCCCTACAAGTATATCTTATTTCCTGTTATTTTTGTTGTTCTTGCTATTTTTTATTTTTTAATAACACGAAACAAAACAGTCATGCATATACCTAGCCTCAGAGGAGGCCCACTCCTATAGAAATTTGGAGCAAAAGCATAAATATACAGTCGATGCTAAAAGCAAAAATCAAAGACAATCAGAAGAGACTGTGACATGCACTGTTGGGGGATGGTAAGTCTGCCCCTGTTCCCGGCTGAGTGTGACCGCCTGAGCCCCTGCCCTACTCCACACCCTACAGGGGACAGTTGCCCTCTGAGTGGTGGCTCCAATGGAGAAGACAGGAGACAACTTTATGAGAAGCAAATGGTCAGCGAGAGAAGAAGTAGCTCTATAGAAAACGAGCAGTTTAGTAAGAAATAAGGCTGGTGTCAAAAGACAATGGATGTCAAGGAGCTTAACCTTTTAATACATAGATCTGTGAAATGTTAATTATTACTTTTGTGTTACTGTTATCACTCTCACCCCAATTATCATGTAAGTGACAGTAATGAGTGGTATTTAATGCACAAAGGTGGAAATCACGACCCTGGAGATCAAACGGAAATCTCATTCTGCCATTTCCTTTTGGTGTCACTTGAAAAAATATTCAATTTTTCCAACTCAAATTTGCTGTTTTTGTGTAGTAGATTTTAGAATGATGCTGAAGAAAGGTTGCAAAAATATCAAAAGACTATTAAGACTTAAGTAAAGAAAAATGCTTTTAGCTTCATTAAATCAATAAGCAAATATCAAACAAGAATAGAAACAATGAATTAAATGCCAGGAGGAACTCTTGATTTTGGGGCAGGCTCAGGAATGGAATGATAGAGGAGAAAGATGGCATGACTAACTGCATTTCTTGATGCCCATGAGTGTGGAGGGCTCTTTTCATTAGGATTATATGGTAGCTACATGAAAATGAATACAGTTTATGAAAGTTCAACTTTTATTGTTTTCTAGCTATATGACCTTAGGCAGATGCCTGAACTTCACTTTGCCTCTAATTTTTACATAAACCTGGGTTAGAGATGAACACATAAGACACTCTGAAGATGAGATCATTTGATAAATTATCTCTGTGGAAGATGATGATCATCTTCAATGGATGCACTTGTTAAAAATGCATGTTTCATTGATAGTACAGGACCTCTCATTTCATAAAGTGAGAAACAGTTTTCTTGTAGTAATATTAAAGAAAATATGTTCATGGAAGTGGATCACATACCCTGCTTTCACTCATGAAATATAAAATGAATACTTTCCCAAAAGGGAAAGATCCAGGAATGATACGATTATCCATGGCCAAAACATTCAGACATTTTTCAGGTAGTTGAGATGTATTCTTGGCTTGAAGAATTCTGGCTCCACATTGAACATCCTCAGGAAAAGATGAAAGAATAAAAATGCCTTCGAGATTGATGCCCAGCTGGATAATGCAAAGATGGACCATTTAGGTTGGAACATGGGGTGAGAGCTGAGATAGATTTTGCACCTGTACTTGACTGGTGGCTGAATTTAGAACAAATTTTCTGCAGGGCAGAAATTTTTGTGGAAGCATAAGTTTTTCACAACTCAGCACAGAAGATAAAAGAACTTGCTGTTTTATAAGATTAGGCTTCATTTTGTGGACTGTGCTAGAAATAACTGACACAAACTCATGCAAAAATAAACTCAGATGAAGAATTTAGGGCCATGGAAGTGATAAGTAACTTCAACACACATGCACACATGAGAGTAAGCTCACACACACACACACACACACACACACACACACACACACACACACACATACTTTGTGATCTTATCCAAATTTAAGTGCTGTAAAAGCCAGCTGAGGTAAAATATCTTTTTTCGAAAAAAGTAAGATTGAGTGGTGAGAATGAAATCTCCAGCCCACAGTTATATCATTATGCATAAAGTGCTACATAGAGAAACACTTTGGCACAATTATAGCTCTTTTAAAGACAGAGGAAACATGAGCTTCACATTACAAGAGGGTGGTGTGAAACTCTGTAGGACTCATACAGTGCCATTTGTGTTGGCCATTTTCTATGTACACAGACATGGTGAAAAGTGTTCTGGACTCCACCCAACCAGGATATGTTTTATGGTTTACATTTAAAATGCTTCCCAATATTCTTATGCATTCATAGATGGGGATTTTGTAAAACATTATGTCATGATACTCACCCATGGATTAATCCATTCCAGAGTTCATTAGCTGGTAGTGCAATGAGAAAGTGGAGCAAGGTTGGAGGAGGTGGGTCACGAGGGCCAGGACCCATAGGGCTGTGCTTTTGCCACTGGTTCCCTCTTTTATCTCTGCTTCCAGGCTGCCTTTTGTTAAGAAGCTTTCCTTTGTCTTGCCCATCCATGACACGGTCTCTTCCTTGGAGGGAGCCAACCATGGCCTCAATCTTCTGAAACTGTCAATAAAATCAGCTTCAGTTCCTTGAAGTTGCTGGTTTCAGAAACTTTCTTGTAATTATAGGAAAACTACTAATACAGATCATTAGTATCAGAAGTTGGATCATTGCTGTAATAATAAAGGACCAAGTGAACAGAAACCTGAGGAACTGGTTTATGGGAGGGGTTAAGTCAGATTTAGAGTTGTGGGCTAAGGAAACCCTAATATTGGTTTCTTTCTTTTTTTTTTTTTTTGAGACAGGGTCTTGCTTTGAAGTTCAGGCTGGCCCTGAGCTCACTATGTAGCCCAGGCAAGCCTCAAACTCAGCAATCCTCCTGTCTCTGCCTCCCGAGTGCTGGGATGACAGGCGTGAGTCACCACGCCTGGCTAGGAAACCCTAATATTAAAGGCTGAGCTTTATGGATGACACTGGTCATAGCTCAAAAGACTAGAATGGTGACAGAAATCTGGAAATTAATGGACAACCTCATATTTCAATTGAAAAAAGTGGATTGTATTGGGAAATGGGTTAGTGACCATGCATGTTCCATTCTGATAAACAACTGTCAACATTTTGTGCAGATCCTAATTTGTGTGAATCTAATTTTAAACATGGTGCATAAGTGACTAGGCAGAGGAAATTTCAAGGTAGACCAATATTCAGGCTGTAGTATGGGTACTGCTTGTTGCTTTTAGCTATTTTATTATAAAAAATCAGGTAAAGTTATAGGCTTATGAAAACTTCCACTAAAATTTCAAAGGATGGCCTGTAAAGGCCAACGGTTTTACTTTAAGTGGTCAATTCATAACCTACAGAAGCAAACTGAAAGGTACAGAGGAGACTTCAGGAAGTGGAAAGTACCAGGAATTAAAAATGTCTCCCAAGGAAATCTGCCTTTGTGAATAAAGCCAGCCTAAGAAAGGCCATATGCACTAACCCAGAAAGGACATGGGGTCAAGGTGTTGGAACTCACATCCAGGGACAACTTTCCCTGGGAGATGGACGTGGAACAGCCAGATAGAATGTTTGGTCTACTGCTTTTCAGATTCTGTTTTCTCTTATTCCTTACATCCCACGATTCTCTTTTAGAATAAGATTTTTTGTCCTGTGCCATTGTATGTTACAGGGACTTAACTTTCTTTCTGATTTTAGCAGAAAATCACCACTAAAAGTTTACCTTAAGTATCAGTAAATGCTTTGGATATGGACTTTTCATAATGAAAAAGTGAATTAATCCACTCATGATTTCACTAGTGAAAATGCTCTTACAAGGTGGGTCTGCACAGGAGCAATAGATTGCTATGGACGTGAGCTTGTCTTGGCTTGTTGCTGCCTTCTACCTCTCTGTGTCCTGGGTTCCATGTGTTGAGCAGGCCTCCTTCGCGTGTCTTCCGACTAGGCCATTTCCCCCATTAGAGCCTGAGACTGAACCCTCTGAGACCAGGAGCCAAATAAATTTCTCCTTTTATAAGCTGATGGATAAATGTATTTTTATTGTTTTCATTTGTATCAGTACCTGAACATAGTATAGGGATCGCATGCCTCATGGGGAGTTGGAGCAAGGACTAAATACATCTTCATTCTTCTTTCACACTCGAGTCTTCCCTTCTACTACTCCTCACTTCACAGCTTGGACCCCTTCCCCTTTCCAAAGGATCTGCCTCCTTATTTCCTATCATCTGCCTCTTAGTCCACTGTTGATTTATATTTTGTATTTGTATTTTGCAATACAAGAGAAACCATGCAATAATTGAGTCTGTGTGTCTGGTTGATCTTACTTATGGTGTAAAGAGATGAGAAAAAAAGATAACACAACACTCTTTCTCATTGTTGTAGAATATAAACATCCATAAATTGATGGTGCTGAGAGTTTAGCAGCTGCTCTGAACGGGTGCCAGCAGAACCCCAGGAGAGAAGCTTGACCTTGTACAGCCCAGCAGAAACCTGAGGGGGAATGTGGAGAAGTAAATTCTGAGATACTGAATGGCAGATGGCTTGTTATGACCTTTTACCATGGAATGGCACCTTCCTTATACACCGGCCTGAGAAATTACCCAGTTTGAGTTGTCTGCTCTGAATGCACACAAATTTGAATGCACTGGAAAATAGTTTGCTAAGTTGGATCTTGAGAGAAGAGGTGTTAAGAGAGAACATGATAATGACACTTCCGTTAAGCCATTTCCAATATACATAGGGTCGATTGTGCACATATATTTGGAGACTAGTACAATTTATTTTACATGTTACCCCTATTGTTTCCTAATGGTAGAAATGACATTTTGCCAAACACATAGACCCCTATGAAAAAGAACAGTAGGCACAGTGTTTTGAGACATTTCTGGCATATTTCCTTTTGATAGTTTCTGAATTCCTGTGGATTTAAAAAGGTGGTTATAAAAGAGTGATTTTCTATCTTTAAAAATATGACATGGTTTGCTTGAAAAGGAAATAGTGCTTTACAGAATAAAAATAACTTAGAACTTTTGATAAGTAGGATGATCAGATTCTCAGAGATCAACTTTTAAAAGATCCAATAAGTAAACCTTTAATTAATGTCCTTAGTTTATAGTCTTTTAGGTTATGGGTCCCTGAATATATGTAGCATTGCATAATAAATGTTTCAGAATCTAAATTCACATAGATGAAACAGTACTGCATTATTTGATAATGATCAGCCCATGTTCAAATGACCAAAATGTCTCAATTATTTGGCATTTTCATGGCTGGTTTTGGTTTTGAAATTATAAGAAAATTAAAACCAGGTAACCTTTGTGAATGAAGGGGTTTATCTTCTGAAACTCAGAAATGTGTACAACGTGGAATACAGAGTCTTCTCTTCCAATTTAGTACATCTTACACTGAAGATCTGATCTATTCTCCGAAGAGGTCGTCTACATCTTCTTCATATGTCTTAAATGATAGCTCTACTGAGTTGGCTCTAATGAGTTAGAATTGTTGGTTGTTTCTTGACTCTTTAATGTTCTATCACACATTCTATCTCACTAGTACATCTGAATGGATCACTCAGAAAATTTACCCGGACTTGTGTGTTTTTATGTCCACGACTTTCCTCAGATCATGCCATGATCATCTCCCGCTCGTTTATGATACTTCCTTCCTTTGAATCTTCCTTGTCCATTATTGTATTCTCTAGGACATTTTGCTGATTGTTTTATACTAGTAGTATAAAACAAATCAACTTCTCCATCTACTTAACCCTATGGAGGGTACTGTGAACTCAAGTAGAAAGAGGAATATATAAGAACTGATATAAATTTTTTCTGCTTAGCAGCTTTCATAACCAGTAAGACTGATGAAACTGCTGTAAAAGACTGAGTAACGTTGCTATTCTGAGCTCAGGTCCTCTGGAACACTGGATCTATTTCTAAAATAGGAGAAAAATATTTCTTTAACAAACTAAGACTTTCAAATTGGCATTTTATTTAACTTAGCTTAACAAGTACGGAATGTTTTTCAAGAAGTGGCTACAACCAAAATAAAAATTTATCTCATTGGTTATGATGAAGAGTAATAAATATTAAATATAATTGTAGTTTTGGTTGATGTTGATTTATATTTCATTGATTTAAATTTCTCACATGAAACATGAAGAATACATGTATTCATTGAGCTTATGCCTTTGAATGAAAGAACAAGAAAAAATTTTTCACAATACTAACAATAAGAGGCAAAAGAACTGGTCAGTTTGCTAAAAGAAATAAAAGGGACTGAAAAAATTTTTAATGTGTAGGTTTTTAGTTCTCACATGCAACTGATTTTCATCTCCTGTAATGAATACAAAACTGAAAGCTTTAAGAAAATACTAATTAAAGTTTAACTCAGTAAGCAAGGGTCAAGACAAATGTGTGATATCACATCTGCTTAATATACTCAGAATGGATTAATTATCCACTCAGTAAAACATTTCAGTTCAGCAAGAAGTCCTAAAGAGATAAATCTTGAGTGTGTGCTCAATTAAATTCACAGAGTGGGCAAGGTTGCAGAAAAATGTAAATGAGAATATTGATTCTATAGATGAATAAAAGAGAAATGGAGACTAGGTCACTATAGGTTTCAGATATCGTATTGCCAAAAGAAGTATTAGCTTATAATACTGAGAATACTATGGACAAAATATTTCTTGGACCCATGCATTGTGGTGCATACCTATAATCCCAGCATTCAAGAAGCTGAGGCAGGAGGGTCACTGCAAGTGATCACTGCAAGATGCTATTGGAATTTTGATAGGGGTTATATCAAATGTGCATATTTCTTTTGGTAATAGCATCATTTTAATAATATTTATTCTTCTTATTCATGAACATGGTAGATTTTGTCATTTTCTAGTATCTTCTTTAATTTCTTTCTTAAGTGATCTCTAATATTCATTGTAGGAGTCTTTCATTTCCTTAGGTTAATTCCTAGGTGTTTTAGTTTTTAAAACAAATGAGTGAAATTTTTCCTGATTTCTTTGTCAGTTCGTTCATTACTGACATAAAAATTAATGTTTTTAATGTTGATTTTATGTCCTGTACTTTGACTATTTCCTCAGAAGATAAAAGACATGATATTGTTTAGATTGAGCAACTAAGTTTTGATTAATTCCAGAAGATATAATCCCTATCAAATTTCAATGGCATGTTTTCCACATAACTAGAAAATAGTCAAAAATTTTATATAGAAACACAGATGAACAATAATGCAGAAAAAGAGCAAGGCTGGCAGCATCATGATACTGGATTTCAAATTACTCTACAAAGCCACAGTAAAATTAAAAGCATTGAACTGGCACAAAAATAGACAAGCCAGTGGACTACAATAGAGGACGCAGAAACAATTCATACAACTCCAGCCATCTGAATCTTAACAATGAAGCCAAAACCACACATTGAAGAGATGAACAATCTCTGCAGCAAATGGTGCTGGGAAAACTGGACATCCATTTGAAGAAGACTGAAATTAGATCCATACTTCTTGCCCCGTGCAAAAATCAGTTCAAAATAGTGAAATGACCTACGTGCAGAGCCTAAAAGTTTGAAACAGCAAGAAGAAAACTTTGGGAAAATAATTAAAGTTGTAGGCATAGAGACTTCCTGTAAAAAGAAATCCAATAGCGTAGGAAATAATAGCAACCTCAGCAAATGGGACTAATTAGAGAGCTTCCCAACAAATGAACCAATTAAGAGACAGCCTACAGAATGGGAGAAAATCTCTGCCAGCTACCTTTCTGATAAAAGAGTAATATCTAGCATACATAAGTAAATAAAAAAGAACTCAAAATCATAGTAAAGTCATCAAATGAACAAATTCATTCACCGGACATGTTTCAAAAGAAATTAAATAGCATATGAGGAAATATTCCACATTGTTAGCCATTAGGATAGTGCAAATCCAAATGCATTGCTTTAAATACAGGATTTTGTCAAAATGTAAACTGAGGTCATTGGTTGGGAAGACAGAGATGAAAGTAGGAAAAATTATCGAAGGTGAGAAAGGCTGAAAAGAGAAATTTTGAGATTTTTTTTTTTTTTTTTGAGACAGGGTCTTGCTTTGTAGTTCAGGCTGGCCCTGAGCTCACTATGTAGCCCAGGCAAGCCTCGAACTCAGCAATCCTCCTGCCTCTGCCTTCCGAGTGCTGGGATGACAGGCATGAGCCACCATGTCCGGCACTGTAGTATGTGGTATTGATGGCTGGTGGGCGTGAGTCACCACGCCCAGCATTGTGTGTTGTTACCCGGATCGAACTCAGGGCCTTGCGCTCGCGAGGCAGGTGCTGGAACCTGCTCCGGCCTACTTTTGAGAATTTTACTCTAGACAGCTGCTTTCAGGGAGAAAGCTTTACAAAGTCTAGTCAGCAAGGTGGCACAATCTCTGTTCCTCAGTGGGCTGTAAGTACCCATCAGTGTTCCTCTTCTTGAAGAGGAATGTTGATTTCAGTCCTTCCGTGTTTTCCCTTGATTCCAAGGGAATGAGAAAACAATAATGAGAAGGACTGATAATATGATTGCTTCTCTTCCCAAGTGTTAGAACAAGAAGTACCACACCCAGAGCAATGTAGGTAAAATGATTAGATGTTACTTTCTTAAGCCTGAGAACATTCTTGACAGGTGTTTTGGGGCTCTCCTCTTAGCAAGGAAATTTACAATGTAAAGATAATAAACTCAGCATTGAGCGTGTACTTGTCATAAAGAAAGAACACAGGTTAATGGGATGCATTCCACATAATACAATCTATTTCCTTGGGCTACATTTAGCATTGACATTCTCTACCCATCTGATTTTAGCAAGGACCACATCACTTTCTCGGGCCAATGAAATATAAGCGGGAGCGTTATTGTCATTCAGAGACAGAGGCTTCCACAGCCTGTGTGCTGCTCTTCATGCGCCATACTTTGTACTCTGGTGTTGGAAGCAAGTCCATTGTTTGCCTCCTTGAAGAATAGCATCAACTCAATCCACTTTATTATCAATATGGTTGCAAACAAATAAGAGTTTTAAGATATTCACCACTGCAGTGTAACGATCTATCTCATCACAGTAAAACCAACTGTATGCTCAAAGTAGAATCCAGAATGATCATCTAGAAGTGTCATATTTCCCACTCTTCTTCAAAAATCCACATGATGATTCAAAGGGAAAATCCCAATAGAAACCTTCTTCCCACCAATCAGACCTAGTTTCCTTTGACTTCCTATTTCATTCTTTCTGTTGCCATGTATTTGTGCCTTTAGTTTCCTAGAATGTCATAAGGACAGCCTCTCTTTCCCTTTGTTGTCAAACATAAATTCCAATAATAAATAGATATTTCTACCATATATCCTTCAGATTATTCAAATACTAGCTCACCCATACAATTTCTCACACTGTGCTTTATAAATCAAGTAACTTCCATTCTTTCCTAACCATCTGGACCTCTGTCTCTTTTCTCCATGACAAATGCACCCACTGGAATACTGGACATTTTTTTTTTAATTTACCATTGTCCTGTAAGTTTTCTCACAGCACGTGAGAAGGTAAGCAAGAAAGAGGAGACATTATTTTTCTATCCCCAAATCCCATTACTACCTTGCTTAAAAGACTCACTCAATGAATGTTGAAGCATGAAAGTTCAAAGACTGAGAAAAATGTTGGAATTGGAAGTCCTTGGAACTCAGGCCTTCAAATGCTAAGCCAGTCAGAATGGTCTTCTGAAGCCCAGTCTCAGCTGTTTTCGATTGTTCACCTTTGGGTTTGAAAATACCGTAGAGTAACTCTTTTTAATACCTTCCTTGACCGACAGAGATGCTTAAAACGGATTCTATCAGACTTGCCACACAGAGATGAAACACTTTGAAGGGCAGTGTCTGGATTAGGTAATACATTGGCAGCAACTATTTTATTTCAAAGAAAAATCCATCAATTAATAAGGGAACATGACAGATAAAGTGACAGTGTTTCTCAGTGCTCAAAAGAGTTTGCTAAAGAAAAGAGAACACTGGATATCTGAAGAGGAAAAATCGTCCCCAGGGAAGAAAAAAGAGCCCTCTGAGAATGTAAAAGTCACACTAAATAGATCTGTCAGACCCTTCTGGACTTTTGATGAAAGACACAGTATTTGATATTAGGAGGACTCTAATCCAAAACAATCCTTCACCTGAAACGAATTCTAAATCCCGCCAAAGAGATTAGCGAGAAAGAAAAAAAGAAACCAAGACTTGAAGATCAGTAAAATGAAGAATAACTTTGCCAGCTCCATTATTTGTTAAAGACATGACTTGCCTGCAAATTAAAGTTGAAAGCATAAAAAACAAAAGGCCAGAACATGTACAGAGACTTTTTTTTGTATTGTATACTTGTACATGCACACTATTGGGGGCCAATATGTTTTAGCAGTACTACCATGGTTGTTAATGTATTTGCTTCCATATTTCTCCCAACATTTGAGTATAAACTAATATTTTCTCTGTCATCTGCTTACAGCAACCCTCAGGGACTATCAGCAATACAGTGGTGAGTCCCAAAGAAGTTGTCTTCAGAAAGTTCTAGCCAAGTAAGAGAGCTAAAATATAGAGGTAATGTGCTGTATTTAATGTGAAAATTACTATTCATAGACTTTATATAGTCATAATTAGTATTACCTAAGTATGCAGTTAATTTAAATAGGAAACTTGCAAATTAATTTTTTCCCATCATCTACTTCAGAATGCATGTAATGATGTTATTAAAACTTTACTTGGAGTTTATCTAATTTTAATTATAATAAAAATAGTAATTAGTGTTTGGAATTTTTCATGTTTTTTCCTATGAGGATTGGAGGATTTTAGCGTAACACTGCCTTCTTGAAAAACCCATTCTACAATAGCTCTTGGATTCTTTCCTCACATCACTGATATCTTTGTAGAGTCCTCACTCACATGTAGATCTGGTATGGTATCTTTTAAAACTGAAAAAAAAGTGATTTTTTGAGATAAGTACAAAAGAGTCATTGTGACTCCTGATCTTTAGTGGGTGATTTGTTCTAAAGGACTTCAACTGTCATATTGTGAAGACTCCACCAGCCAGCAGACCACACAGCAATAGCAGACTTCCGCTAAAGAGAGGCAGCTTCCGGTCTCAGTCACTGTTAAATCACTGATAAGCTACTAGTCACTGATAAGCTACGAGTATAAATGAAAGTAAATGGTTTATATATTTTTTTTTGAGACAAGGTCTCACTGTACAATTCAGGATGGTCTTGAAATTGCATCGATCTTCCTATTTCAGCCTCCTAAGTGCTAGGAGTACAGCCATGTATCACCACACATGGTGAGTAAAATATTTTTGAAATAATGGAATATATCATTTGGGAAAGTGTTTGAACTACTAACTACATCTTATTTACTTTTATTTCTCCCTTTGCCTCCCTCTCCCTCTCTTTCTCTGTCTGTCTTTTTCTTGCTCCTCTCTCTCCTGAATATGGTTTCTCATATAGGAAAAACCATGTGATATTTGAGTTATGTCTCAATGTATTTCACATAATATTATGTTATTATGTTCTCCTTTACATAGGCCTGCCTCAAATTTCTTTTTTTGTCAGTGCAGTACTTCATTGTGAATAAATTTATTTTCCTTATCTCTTCATCTGTTGATGAATATATACACTATTTCCAAGATCTAGCTATTACAAATATAATTCTATAAACAAGAATATTTATGTATCCCTATTACATGATGACTTTAGGTCTTAAACCATTTTATTTGTATTTTTACCAGTACAATCAGACCTTGATTTCTGCTGCATATGAAATATGCTGCTTATGTCAGTTTATAAGCTTGATGGTCCACACATGCAAATATGTTGTCCCTAATTAGACTGAAGTGTAAACTGTAAATACTGTTTTTGTTTTGGACCAGCAGTTGCAAGAGGGACTTTCTGGACAATTCTTGAGCCCTCTTCAGTAGCTGACAGAAATGGGAGATTTTCCAGATACTTCTCTCATAGTGCTGCCAGTTAGGCTCACATCTCCTCATTAAAAGCTAAACTGTGATTTCTTACACAGAGAAGCTTCTCAGACTCAGTGGAATATACTTTCCTTTTTTGCCCTGATGCTTTGCTAAAATACATGTGTATATACAATGTACCAATACAGATAAAAATAAACTAAAAAAAATAACTAAAAAAACAAAGAAAAGAAATAAAATACATGACAAAATAATATGTATTGCTATAAAACAAAAGTGACAAGAACACATATTTAGCCACAATGGAAATACTAGGAACAATTTAGCTTCATATAAATATAATTTTCTCAAAGTTGAATGTGTTATATTTTGAGGAAAATTTATGCACGTTTTCTTTTCAAAGGGTCAGGGTTGCTTTCTTAAAGGAATTTAAAGCATTATAACACAGTCCAGATGAAAAACAGCATTTTCATATTGCTTTAAATCTATCCCAATTTTGGATCTCAGAAGCCTGAGTACCAACAATTCATCCTAACCTCTAAATTCATACCACATACCTGTAAGCCACAACATAAATTCATATTAATGTGTAAATTCATTAATTACTTCAAAGATATTTATCAGCCTTTTACTGTATCTAATCTATAAATTACTACTTCACTATAATCAAGAAACTGTGTGTTTAGCCAATCTATCATATATTTGGGTTTTATGTCCCAAAAAACTGAGGTTATTTTGAAATCTCATTTGCCACAGTGAACTAAAGAAAGTGCTTGGATATTAAGGAATATTTTTAATTTGTATCGTAGAAATATTACATTTCTTAAATCACATTGAATATTTCCCCCTTTGCATGTATTTTAATCAGCTTATTTTAACGAGTGTAACCAAAATAAGCTGCTCCAATTATAAAATAAAATATTTCTGTAAAAATATTAGATATTTAAAATATACATATTTATGCACAAATATACTGTACTATTTTGTGGTTGCAGTTGAAAATTAGAAATTTATGGCGGGTGCTTCTAGCTTTTACCAAGAAGAGATCTCAGGATGTTTATTTAAGGCCTAATTTCATTTTATATGTATTATTCAAATACTTACATAGTTCCTTCACTTTAGTTTGCCTGTGTTGATACAGTGTTAATCCCTAATGTTAGATCTCAACAACATGAGATGGTCTCACGGAAGCTAATGAAGTGAGAGTGTTACGTTCTATTATTTTACAAAAGTCCCTTTTATGTGCATTATGCTCCTGTCCAAAAAATAAATCTTGCAGTTCAAATTGCCATATGCTTGGAATTTGAGCACAGGTGAGCACAGTTAGACCAGCTGCTGTTACTCCAAATAATGATATCATGTAAATAAGAGAAAATGCCAATTGAAAATAAACTCACACACACTTTTTTTTTCTAATTAGCAGAAACAACCTCAGGGGGAACAAATCACTAGAGTAAAAAGTTTATTGTTAAGCTATTATTGACACTTTTTAAAATTAATGATATTAAAACATCCAATGGCATAAGAAGGCTATGCTATGAAAAAATTTGAATCTTATTTAAAAGACAGAGAATGCAATATGAAGGAGTAAATCACTATAATTAAAATATTTTTTGTAAAAGGAAGACAATGTAGTGTTGAATATTGTATTTTATCAATATATTTACTAAACTAACTTCAATATATTTACTAAACTAATGTCACTAATAATATTCCATATTCTTCAATACCAAGTTTCTTATCAAAAAGGAAAATTATGCAATTAGTTATTAAAATGTGCAAGTTTAAGATATTTTGAGAAAAAATTTAAATATATATTATAAATCTTTATTTCACATTTTCCTCATTCAGACTTCTAATGTTTAGAAAATTTACAGATTATATACATAATTCTCTTTCTACTGGCAAAAATACTAGATGAAATATACTTGAGAAAAGTATTAATCTAAGTTATATTCACAATGATTAAAGCCAACATGGCAAGTAAAAGAAAAAATTAATAGTTTAAGGCATCTATTCTGAAATGTCACTTAACACGTTTTTGGCTAAATGTCACTGCTATACATTTTTCTGAACTAATAATGATAATTACTGTCTTGCAGGAACATTAAAATATGGCATGTTTGAGAAAAACATTTAAAGGAGAAATTCTTTTAAAGCTCCTCTTACTATTAGTAGTACAAACACTAAAATAAATGAGCTAAAATGAAATCTTTTTATTCTTTTTGGAAATTGAAATGTTGATTAATCAGAGTTGAAACTTTGACATAGTGTCATGTGAAAATTCTCAAAAGCTTCTCACCATGCAAAAAGTACTTAATTGATCTTTGACAAAGAAAAAAAGAAATACAATGAAAAAAGCCATGGTACCTTTGTCAAGTATTGCTACAGCAGGTCAATATGGACATATAAAAATAGAGATGAATCTAGACATAGGTGCTAAGTAGTTTATAAAAATATGAATGATATTCCTAAGCATAAAACAAAATT
>PVIC010035436.1:0-19044 GCA_004025085.1 Thryonomys swinderianus | reverse complement strand
AATAAAAAAGACTGGGGATGTAGCTCACTGCTGAGGTCCTAGGCTCTATCTCCAGTACCATCGAAACAACAATAGGAGAAAAAACAAATCCACGGCAACAAGAAATACACTTGGAGGAGCGAGTCTCTCGTCACTAGGCCTGTCCCAGGGCCCCCTTGGTACCTGTCCCATTTCACGTCCTCATTTTTGTGAACCTGGCGCTTTCTGCTTGCACACAAGGCCACCTTTTTCGGAGACTTCCGTGGTGTCCTGAGCGGCAGAGGGGACTGCAAATTGTTGACAGTCGTGTCTCAGAGAACACGGGCCAGTTATTTCCCTGAAGTATTCTTATTTTCATTTGAAAAAAAAAAAAAAAAAACACCCAAACCACTTCAAGGTCACCTTCATTTTCAGTCTGTAACTCCCATATGTCTGATAAACTGGCATTGAAACAAGAAGGACATAATACCCTTGACTTTGGTTTTGAACTCCTAAAATCTGGCTATTTTTATAAAAGCATACTCATGAAAAATATTCATTTTTTGCTGTTTTGAAAATTAGATTGAAATGTGCTTTGTGATTCAGAATTGATTTTTCCACACGCACAAACACTTAGGTTTCCGCATGTCCACTTGCCCGCTAATGTGAATTTCTTACTAGCTAAAGAGGAAAAGAAAACCTCCTCACTTACTTTGTTTCAGGAATACTTCCAAACTTCTCTGCAAATATTCTTGTGAAATACTCTTGCCTATTAAGTTTCCTATGGCCTCCTTGATTTCTGGAGCTGTTAAGTTTAAGAGGAGATAGTAAGTTGTATGACCCGTGAAACTCAGGACAGTATCACAGAGTATTGTTATGCATCCATACTACAGTAACTCTAAGGTCAAAGACTACATTTTGTTAAACATGGTATTTCCATAAAGTAGCAGAATTTCTATTCAGTTACTAGTAAATATACATTCAATAGCTACTTGTAGACTGAATAAAACTGAATAACCTTTCTAAAATAACTTCAAAGGATCACACGTGGTTTTTATCCTTCTTTATAACATAGAAATCCTTCAGGACTCGTGGTGTTTTAAGTTTTGGACTCTGAGCAAAACCGCAGCGGGGACTGGCGTTCTGTCCTTTCTCCTTCCGCATAGCATCCCTGGGCTTTCCCTCGAGGGACAGGTCCACTTGCACTTTCGGCCCAAAGACAGCTCAGCACTCTGCGAGCTCTTTCCAGGGCCTGGTTCGGGACAGGGATGAAACTCAAAGTCTCCCATTAGGGAGACTCTGGGCTTTCTGTGGCAGTGCTGGGAAGAAAACCCCTTTCGCTTGCACTTGAAGTTCTGCGGCTACTTTTATAGCAGGAGGCTGCTTGAGGCGGAATCTAACACCGAAGGGAGCAGAGCGAGGGGTCTCTGAGGACCATCTGGATGTGTCTTGGTACAGCCCTTCTTGAAGCCAAAATGTGACCTTGGCCACTGAAGTTTTTCTGGATGTGCAGCAGGAAATATGTAAGTCTTTGATGTTGTTAACCGCTGATCTGAGAGGCTTTAAACAAGAACAAAAAACCCTATGACAAAACATAACTCAGGCTGGTGGTGGATCCTTATCAGCAATGTCTTTTTTTTTTTTTTTTTTGAGACAGGGACTCGCTTTGTAGTTCAGGCTGGCCCTGAGCTCACTATGGTGCCCAGGCAAGCCTCGAACTCAGCAGTCCTCCTGCCTCTGCCTCCCGAGTGCTGGGATGACAAGCGTGAGCCACCACGCCCGGCACTGTGGCATGTGGCACTGATTGTTGGTGGGCGTTGAGACTCCACACCCAGCATTGTATGTGGTTACCGGGATCGAACTCAGGACCTTGCGCTTGCGAGGCAGGCGCTAGAACCACTGAGCTAAATCTTGGCCCTATCAGCAATGTCTTAAAGATGGTCACCTGTTATCTCAAAAGAGGCTTCGCACATTTCTACTTACTCTTCGATACGGACTCACACACCTGCTTACTAAGCTGCCTCTTCAAGAGGGGAGCCTGTTCTCTCAGGAAGGGCCAGAGAGCTGTAGGAAGCTGTTAGGGAAAATACTGTCAGATTAATCGCAGGATTGACTTGACTAGTCTGTTAAACAACTTAAGACTTGAATGCTAACCACCACCCAAGTCTTCTGATAGCTTGTCTCTTTCCTGAGTGAATTACTCTATGTACATGGAAAACACCTGTGTCAGATTGAGCAGGCGGCTGGTACGCAGTGGTTGATACTAAGTTTTAGAGGAAAAACTCTCTTAAAACTCAGTTAAGCCCTTAAAATAGCCCACCTAGAATATTTTAAAGATTTTGAAAATATTTACCTCAGCTAATGGTGCTTTTTTCGAGCTTTGCAAGGACGCCAAGGTTTACTAAAAGCCAGAGGGAAAACTGAAAGACTTCCTTTTGTTTTCAACATTTCAAGCCATGCGTTTGTCACTGGGGAATCGGGACCTCTGCAGTAAGCTGTGTCACCAGCCCCTCTTCCCCTTTCTATTTGGAGACAGGGTCTTACTAAACGGCTAAATCCCCCAGGCTGGGCTCAGACTTGCAGTCCTCAGCCTCCCAGGGCGCTGGGTTCACAGGCGTGCACCCCATGTCTAGCTGGAGTCCAGATTTGTAAGGCCTCTTTTATTTTGCTTTTCTATCCAGAGTTTGTCATTCTCTACCTGAAAGCCAAGGTTAGGTTTTCTCCCAAGCAAGGATTTCAGAAATGCCTGAGGAGGGAAGAGAGCCTCGTGTTTAACCTAGATTTGAAATCCATGCAGGTTGAGACTCCATCTTTGTAACAGAGGCTCAAAGTAACAGGTCGGCAGCAAGCCAGAGTGGATTAGACCACCTCACAGTCCTGGTTGTTAATTATTACCTAGGTGATCTAGGAAACTGGGTTTAATTAGCAAATTAAACACCACCAGACCTCGCGGTTCCCAAAGCGGTTTCCATATCCCGGGGAAACAGGATCTTCGCTCTGAGCACATTTCAGAAGTGTTGGAAATACCAGCCAAAGCCCTCTCCTCTCTGGAAAGGCCGCAGTCGCCTCCTTGTTCCCAAATGCAGGGCCGCTGGCCTTCTAAATGAATTCCGTCCACAATAGTTCATCTGGGAAAAGAGGCCTGCCCCGCAGGAGAGGGTTTGTATCTCACCACAGCTGTGGCGCTTGCTGCTGGTCAGATTTACGAAGGCCGGGCACCAGCCCTCCGGGAGCAAGTCAGCACTGGGTCTCGCTCTAGCACTGGATGCTGGTCTCAAGTACTCAGCTTTATGCCAGCCAAAGATGTATTTGTCAGGCCAGAGATTTAGCTCAGTGGTTCTGGTGCCTGCTTAGCAAGCACAAGGACCCTGGTTCGATCCTGGTAACCACATACAACAATACCAGGCGTGGTGACTCATGCCCATCAGCAATCAACACCACACACACGACAGTGCCGGGTGTGATGGTTCATGCCTGTAATAATCCCAGCACTCCAGAGGCATAGGCAGGAGGATTGCTGAGTTCAAGGCTTGCCTGAGCCATATAGACCCTGTCTCAGAATTTAAAAATGATGTATTTGTCTTCAGTTTGGTTAAGTGTTAATATTAGCATTCCTCCCAAGGAGGACCCAGGGCTAGGTGATTCCTCGCTGGTCCTGTTTGGAAATCATGAGACACAGAGCCAACAGTTCAGTCGTCTACTAAGAGGACTTCAATAGCTTTGTGTGTGTGTGTGTCTGTGTTTTGTGGTACCAGGTACCAAACTCATGATCTTGAGTTTGCGGGGAGGCGTGGTGCCACTGACCTAAATCCTCAGCCCATAGCAAGAGGACTTCAATCCAGGCGGTGATAGTAACTACTATTTGGCTGGCCGTTGACTGTAGCCTCGCCTACCCACCTAAGCAGTACTTTACCCCTGATGAATGACACAGCTTGCATTCTTTAGCATTTCTTGGACATTTACAAGATTTCAGCTACTACTCTGCACAGTAGCATAGAACCTACATTCCAGGAACACCAGGGTGGCCTTAAGAAATATGCTATTGGTAAAATAAACGAGTTAATAGAGTGGAGAAACTCTTGGCCAGTGTTGGAATCAAACATGCTAGGTGAGTGCTTCACTGCTGAGTTATACTCCAGCCCTTAAAACACAATCTATTTCTATAAATTAAGTAAAACACTTTTGTATAAACAGAAGCAATGACACAGTTCTAGGAGGTGGCATGGTAAGTAAAGGTAGGTACTTTAGGGAGAAGCTATAGGGGTTGTGGCCGTGGTCAGAGTCAGAGGGGATTCTTGCTTTACTGAAGGATTTACTGAATGACATGACAAACTCTTACACTGGGGCTGTGGTACATCTGTGCCTCAGTCTCCTTATGTGTGAGACAGGCACAAAGTCCAGGTGCCAGCGCCATTTGCAAAGCCCAAACCCTGGGTTTGGCTTCCATGGCTCCTTCCATCTAGGATGATGCCTACTTCACCAGCCAAGCTCGCTTTCTCTTGCACCTACAGCCCAGTTCTGATGGTTTTGCCCCTGAGGAGCCTTTTCAGTGTGAGGCCCATTGCCAAGCAGAGAGGGGCTTTCTAGATTGTTCTGGAACTCTTACACCATTGCCTCTCATGGTTCCTGCTGAGCCAGCGTGGCGCCACCCTGTGGCTGTGTAGTGAGTGTGAACACCGTTTTCTGACGTGTGTATGGAAGGTTTCTTGAGAGAGTGACCACCTGGCTGTGCTCATCAGACATTTGAGTGCCTTCAGGAACCAGGAAGAAAGTCTGGTGCTGAGCTCAGTGTGTTCTGGGGAGAAAACACTTGGATGCTTCAGTGGCCAGAGTTAGTCACAGCAGCAAACAGTAGTGCTACAAAACGCATGAGCACCTTTCACTTCAGGCAGTAAGAAATACAGGAAAAAAAAGAGCAGTTTGGGGCTGGAGACTTAGCTCAGTGGTTCCAGTGCCTGCCCAGCAAGTGCAAGGTTCCTGGTTTGATCCCCAGTAACCACATACAACAATGCCAGGTGTGGTAACTCACACCTACCAGCAATCAGTACCACATACCACAGTGCTGTGCCTGGTGGCTCACGCCTGTCATCCCAGCACTCAGGAGGCAGAGGCAGAAGGATTGCTGAGTTCGAGGCTTGCCTGGGCTACATAGTGAGCTCAGAGCCAGCCTGAACTACAAAGTGAGACCCTGTCTAAAAAAAAAAAAACAACCTACTGAAGACTCATGTAATGGAATACCAAGCAATCACCTGAAAAGAGGGACCTATTTCTATGACACAAGTGTGTGATACATTCTAATTATGAAAACTACATAATACATATCCATGGAATTCTTGAAGATTAAAAAGAGAACCACCCAGGAATTATCTATATAGATTAATGGGTTTTCTCCTTATGATTTTTTCCTTGGGGAACATACACAGTGCTTGTTCTAATGAAGCATAACTTCAAAAAAGAAAGAGTTCCCTAAAGTACATTTTCAGTAAATATCTTTTATGTTTACAAGTGAGGTTCACTTCAAAGGAATGGAGCTAGTGAGCAAGACGCACAGCCCTAAGCAAGTCTGTCTTCTGGCCACTAAAACTGAAAACATCAGGCTTGATGACGTAAGTACGTTGGTACCATAGAGAAAGAGTTTACGTTGAGCAGGAATGCCTGGCCTGTCTGGGTTTGCATGGGATAATAGCCATGATTATTTTATTACTTTCTTGGCTCTTATGTTTCAAAGTATGCGAAGGTATGTTCAAAGTTGAGATAGTTCCTCCCCTCCACCAGAGTTTTTAAGGAGAAAATTTAGAAATGTGCGTACGTTTGATGGCAAACTCATAAATTGAATAAAACTGGAATTTTAAAAAGGCAAAAGTATTTTAAAAAGCTGGGAGTGTAGCTCAGTGGTAGAGAATGGTTAGCATACAGCAGGTCTTGGGTTCAATCCCAGGCAGTAAAAAAGAAAAAATCCTATCTATCATTGTCTAAAAAGACTGACTTCTTTGCCTGTAACATGTTAGATTTCCTGTTTCCAAGTAAAAGCAATTGTGCTCTTTATCCTGCATATTTGAGCTTTTCCATTCATGTTTTGCTTCTGCTAGATGAGTCACTAGCAGTGAGACCAACACAAAGCCCAACCTGAATGTCAGAGAGATCGCCAGTGTTTATCTTCAGATACGGAATGTTTATACAGCTTTCCCAAATGTTGAGCTTCTTCCCATAGTAGGAGTCTCTGGAATTCTCCAACACAGCTGTTAGATTTACAGGCTCCATGTAACTTGCATTTCAAATTTTTTCTAGAAAGCACACAATAACATAATTCCTTTAATTGGCTTGGTAAGAGATTTGGGAGAAAGCTTTGAGTTAGCTTAGTCACTAGAACAGTACTGGACATTATCATGTGTCCTAGAAACTGGCTGTGTACCATACAAAGTAAGTATTGCCAATAAAGTACTTTTTAGCAATTAAATGTATTTTTGTTTTCCTACGTAATCAAATGAATTTTGCTGAATGAGTGCATTTTGTAACATAAAGCTTATAATCTAAAATTTGGCCGACTTTGTTATTACGAGTAATCTTATTTTTAAAAACATGGAAATTTTGGAGGAATCTTAAAATAACTCAACTGCATATACTTAAATAATAACAACTGTGTGTTTCCTTTGCTCTCAAAAGGTATACTTGTCTTGAAATTTTGTTCTCTACCATCTCAAAGGACAGTTTCTGGTTTGTTTTAGGTCTTCCTTTGAATAGAACTATCTCCTGTGAAATGTATTCATTCAAAATGTTTGCTCAAAATATTCAACTTAGAGCACAGGCCATTTCTATGTTAAGGAAAAAGTCACTTTATGTGATGGCCCATTTAGTTGAGCCTAACACCAGTTAAAGCCATTGTTTGGAAAAAGGCTGTAGTGGAAGGAATGTCACAGGGGCTCAAACTTCCTATCATACCCACCTTGGCATTTCCTCCGAGGAGCCCTGGCCCTGGCTGGCTTAACCTGAGCACTCACCACAGTATGAGGGGACAGGTCGAGGAAACCCTCCCATCTCTTGCACTCTGGCGTTTCTTAGACCTCTTTCCTGGGTTGGGGGTGGGGGGATCACATGCGGAAGCTGACGCCACAGCTCACATCTCTAAGAATCTGCCCAGCTGCATTTAGAACCTTTCTGACTGTATGTTAGATCTTTTTCCATCACGGGAATATCTTCAGCTGGTAGATCTTCAGTTTATAGATTTCAAGGTGCCCAACACACACTGACACACACACACACACACACAACTTTATGTGCCAAGAAGTGTGTCAAAGCCTCCGCTGTACGAAGTAACAGTATTGAACAAAGTAACTACTAAGGTGAGATGTGTCTTGGTGCCAGGACAGGATGTGGGGGGCGGGCTCTAGTACAGCGGGGAACCCCACACTGAACTGGCTGCCATCCAGTGAACGCGGGATGAATGCAGCCCCCTCTGGCCACCCCCGGCACCTCAGCCTTTGGTGTTTGCCATCAGGAAAACCACAATGCACGGGAGCTGCGTCAGCGACGGCCGGTCCTAGAACTTCACTGTTGAAGAGCACAAGAACGTCTGTGAGAAGAGTGAGGTGCCGTCGGGGAGCAGGGCTGAGAGGCGCAGTCCTGCGTATGGTGCTTTCTATTGCAGGAAGGAAAGAAGAAAATCGCTCTGCTTTTCCAGAGAGAGAAAGGCAGCAGAGGGAGGTCTGGGGCGGTGGAAGAGAAGACAGGAGACGGTCTTCTGTGGAAGCTGAAAGCCTCAGAGCTTGCGTGGAAAATGCCTGGGCCAAAACGCTCAGGCCACGACAGTGCGGAGTCTCCACTGCCGGACAGCACCTGCGCGAGGCCAGGGAAGGCGCCCCGGCACACTGACCCGCGCGGGGAACGGGGCGCTCTTTCAGGCCTGCTCCGCAGGGACACAGGGAGGGAGGCAAAAGGCGTGCGTGGCGAGTGCACACAGGAGGGCTGACTGGTTAACGGTGAGCTGAGAAGCCTGCACGCTGTAGCTGTGTGCAGTTTACAGTAAGCTCCATGTGAAGCATTTTCAGATGTGTCTAAAGGATGCAAAGGAGGAGCCTCCCCCGCTTTGGGCTCAGTGAACTCTGCTTGGCCAGCACAGCTGCTGCCTTCTGAGGCCGAGACCTCCCCACCTCCCATGGCCACAAACTCAGCCTAATTCTTGGCCAAGTGACTTGGAAAATGGCAACAGTCTGGTCAACTCGAACCCACAAGACAGAAGGATCGCTCTTCTTCAAGACCATCTTGGGCTCCAGAGGAGTGCCAGGCCCGCCAAGAATGACACCGCAACACAAAACCAGCCCACAGAAAGCTCGTGGCAGTAAGAGCCACCCAGGGCAGAGGGAGAGGCTGGATCAGAGAGGGAGGGGCAAGAGCGGCGGCGCTACCCGAGCTCCGGGAGGGCTTCCCAGGAGGAGCATCCAGAAGAGGGGAGGGGCTTTAAGGCAGCTGCAGCGCACGCTATTTATTGAGAGGAGGATGCGAAAAAGACTTTGTAAATCTTTAGCTTCCATTCCCACCTGACACTCTCCGTCTCTCTCCCTCTCCGTTGGGATAAACGCTGGGATCGCCAGTTACACCTCTGTGGGGGCTGAACCCCCTGGTGACCTGGTTTCACGCTGCGGCGGAGACAAGTTTATTTCGGCAGTGGTCCGTGTGGAGCCACCGTATGGAAGTGCGCGGCGCCCCCTGACCAGCTCCACGCAGGGCCGGTCCCAGCAGGGACGCATGCGTCCCGGCGCATGTCCGCGTCTTCAGGGCCCACCTGTCAGGAGCCGCGACTTCGGGGAGAGGGTTTGAGTGAGGCAGAGGACCTCAAGGCCGTCTGTGAGGAAAGGATTTGGGGGACAGATAACGACAGGGATGCAGGGCGGGGGGAGCTACAGGACCACAGGACACACATGTAACTTGCACGATGACATCATGACACGTGCCGTGCGCGCTGAGCACCTGGCCTTAATCCCCCTCAGGTGATCCAGCCCAGGAACCCTGGAGGAGACGGGGGCTGGAACTAGCGTTTTCCAGCTGACGGAGATGAAGAGCTGGGAGGCAGAGGGAATTGCCTGAGGTCACACGGGGGTCAAGCCAGGGTTGACCCTTATCACCTGGCCCTCGGTCCTTGTCTCATGCTGAGGAAGACAGGGGCTGCAGTGGATTTGGGGTTCACCAGCTACTAATGGGGGTGTTAGTGCAGCTGCTGCAAGAGAAACCGAAGTCTCTGTCCTAAATGAGGCGTCTGCTTTTAACCCTCAGGTACAACCTTAAGACCCCGGGCCGTCCCCAGGTCAGGCGCACACGGTGTGACCCGCGGCCCGTTGCTCTACGCCTTAGGAAGAGGTGAGGGGCCAGCAGGAGATCGGACCGGGTGACGACTGAGCACTAGGGTCCCAAGGGCCCTACTGGGTGTCACAGCGGGCGTGTCTCGCGATGGAAGCTCACAGCCCCCGTTAGGCAGCCCCCCACCATTGCAGCTCCCCCACAGGCCGAGGCTGGCACGTCCGGTGGCTTTCTTCCCCCCACAGCGGCCTGGCTGTGCCCCCTCTTTCCTGCTGGACCCTCACTGGCAACCAAGGACCCAAGATCCTTCTAGTACCACCCGTGTGGTCAAGGGCAATTATAACAAACCGTATTCCAAGTCTGTTGTGCAGGAAATAAAAGCAGGTGGAGACGTATTGATTTCCTACGGCTGCTGTAACAAGTGAGGGGCTTAAAACATCCAAACGGAACTTACTGTTCTGGAGAAATTCAACGTGGGTATCAGCAGGCTGGAGTCAAGGCTGACGCGGCCGTTCTGGAAGCTTGGGGTGTGGGGACCCCCCCCTTCACTGGTCTTCACCCTTTGAAAGCGGCAGTGGCGGCCCAAATCCTGTCCTGTCTGGTCCGGTCCAGTCCGCCCCGCCCCCCTCACACTCGGTCTCCTGCTTCTAGCTGAATGGCCCCACGGGTTGCCCTGGGCGCAGCGCCACGGGCGGGGCTGCTCTGTCTCCAGAGCTGTTAGCACCTCCACCTGTGACTTTCTTCCATCCTCCTTGCCACGCACTGAACACATCCACGGGTCCTGGAGATCAGCGTGGACATCTTTTGGGGGCTACTCTGCCTGCCTCACAAGCCGAACAGCCCCCGAAGGTCCGTCCCCTGGACACTGCGCACACGCCCAGCTTATGTCCTCGGTCAGAACGTAGCCAACAGTCACAGAACTGCAGGGGAGTTTGAAATACAGCCTCGTTCGCTGGCAGTTACACAATTAAAGCAGGGAGGCTCCCCGACCGGAAGAAAGCAGGGGAGGACGGCACAGCCGCACAGGCCTCCCACGATCCGCCTGGCGGTTTCCACCATTTGGCCCGCGGTGCCTCGTTCCTAGTTGCCCCACCGGGGGCCAAGCCGCCCTCGCTGGCCCGGTTGCTAGTGCAGGGGAGCCGGGTTGTGGCCCCGCGGGCAGCTTGTTCCCCGGTGTTCTGCGGGCTCGCGGACGGGTGCAGCTGGGCCCCGAGGCCTCACCCGCTCTCCGTGAGCGGGGCTCCCTCACGCCGCGGGCCAGCGTCGCCTCCGACCGCCCCCCGCCCTCTGCGCGGCGCCCCCTCACTTCACCCTCGCTCCCGCCCTGCTCTGCGGGGCCCCCCGCGGCACGGTCCTCCCTTGCTGGCCCCTCACGCACCTCTCGGAACTCCCGGTGCCGGGTAGATGTGCTTTTCAGCCAAGTCAAATTTAAGCAATTACTAGAACAGTGATAAAACAAGTACAGGAAATGTATCCGTGCTGATGCATTTAAATATTTCACAGAAGAATTACACTGTTCGCCACTTTGTTACTCTGAAAATATGCTCAAGATAATTTAAAATGGGGGAACCTTGGCTTTGGCTCAGTTTCATGTGGTCTCAGTTCATAGCAGCTCGACCCTTTGCTTAGTATATCATGAGACAAGCGGCCGAGAAAGCCTGGTCACCCCGGCACGGCTGGCAAGCAAAACTAAAACTGGACAGGGGTGGGATCCCAGTGTCCCCTTCTGGGGATTGAGCCCAATGACCTCATTTCCTCCAGTAGGCCCCGCCTCTTAAAGGTGCCACCACTTCCTGAGCAGCACGGGTGGGACCCGCCTTTAGCACACGGGCCTCACTCCAGCGAAGTGCTTTACATCTTTACGTACTGTACACATTTAAGTTTTTTGTTTTGCTTTTAGCTACTCACGTGAAACCCTCTTTCTTAGTTGAGAGGTGGAGCTGTGCCTTCCGCAGGGAAAGGGGGCTGGAGCTTCCTGTAGGCAAGACGCGTGGACCTGGAACCAGGAATGGAAATGCCTAGAACGCTGCTTGCAGTTGTGTCCAGGCGCTGCAGCAGCAAACTTGTTCTCCCTGCGCCTGTGACTCAGGCGCTGGTCTGGAAGGGAGAGCATTTTCACTCGGTGGCATTACATTTGTCCTGTTGAATCAGAATACATCCAAGATTCAGCTATTTCTGGCTTCGTGTTTTCCAGGATAAACAGGCGAGAAGAAAGGGGGATTATAACGCCAGCGGGAGGAAGCGATCGAGTCTCTTGAATGGAAACAGAGCTGCAGCGCTCAGCGGCATCGCTCTCCCTCATCTGAGCGAAACAGAACATCAGCGACACCCTCTCTCCCCGGGGGGCGCCGCGAAGGCTCCGAGTCCTCAGGAAAAAGATCTGAGTGACAGGACCTGGTAAAGAGATGCTGCAGAAGGCAGGAGGAACATGGAACGGGTGGTAAAGAGAACAGGTTGTACATCCCAGCAGCAGCAGCTCTTGAGGAAAAATAGGAACAACGTCTGTAGCCTCTGTCTCTGTTCCTCAGTGTCACGGTTCAGAGCTTGAATCCCCAATTCCCACGTGCGGAAAGATTCTCTGGATTCTCCACTGAGTCAAGGCGTGAGGCTGACATGTTGCTAAGAGGTGGAGCCTGCTTGGATGTGGGTGACAGGCGTGACCTAGAAGGGTATATTCCCATCCTGGCTCCCCTGTCTCTCTCTGCTTCCTGCTCGCCGTGATGTGAGCAGCTGTCCTGTGCAGCCCCCGCTGCCGGGCCCTCCTCTCTGCCTCAGAGCCAGCCAGCTGTGGGCTGAAATGCGAACCAAAAGAAACCTCTCCTCCTTTAGACTGTGGATGCTGAGTATTATGTCCATTGACAAAAAAGAGACAAAGACACTCCATATGCTGCTCTGTTTTTATTTTTAATTATATTGGCTTTTATCTCCCTTTCTCCCTTCACTCTTCTGTACATCCTGTTGTTGGTGGTTGGTGCAATGATTGTGGTGATATGGTGCCTTACATCCGGGGAAGCACCCCGAAGTTCAGAAGGGAGGGGTCCAGCTGGAGCCACAGGCCCAGGGCTGGGCATGCGCCCTGAGGGTTGAGACCCAGACTGGTTTTCCTGAAGGTGGGGAGGCAGTGCTTGCACTCGGCAGAGTGATTGTGTCTTGTGGAAGCAGTTATTTTTATTTGAGGTTTTGTTAGCTATTCTTTCTTATTAAATATCTGCTAGAGTTGGCATACTACATGAAACACTTCACATCCAGACTTCTCATGTAATATGCATCAGCTTATACCAGGTACTATTTCTAACTCAGTATATTATTACGTTAAACGGGGAAACGTGGTAAAGAATGTACAGTACTATCTGGAAGTCAGAGATACGCTGTGGTGGAAATTTGTAATTTTTGATGCTTGGCCTCAAATCCTTCTTACCCTGGAGGATTTCAAAGACAGATGGAGACAGAATTCGCCCCATCCCGTTCATAGAAGCCACAAAGCCCAGAGGGGCAAGACCTCCTCTCTACTTAACGGCAGTCATGGCACAAGAAGAGGCTCTGCCTGTTAGAAACGTCTACCAGAGATATGGCATCTCGAGACCCTGGTGCAGGTGCAGCTGGAAGTGACCGGGCTGGGGAAGTGCTCAGCAGAGCCTCTGCTGCCCTAACCTGAGCGCCACCCAGAGGCCACCATGTTGTCCAGCCACCCCTTTCACTTTCTGTGTCATCAATTTCCTTTCAGTAAGTTCCCTTCTTGCTCATTAAGCTATTACTTCTTTACATCATTTGCAACCAGGAATTTAGATGGGTACTATGCATTTAGTTCTTAAAATGTATTTATTTATTTTGAGACAGTGTCTCGCTTTGTAGCTCAGGCTGGCCCTGAGCTCACTATGGAGCCCAGGCAAGCCTTGAACTTACAACAATCCTCCTGCCTCTGCCTCCTGAGAGCTGGGATGACAGGCGTGAGCCACCATGCCCAGCATTGCAGTTTGTGGTACTGATTTCTCATAGGCGTGAGTCACCATGCCCGGTATTATTGTACGTGGTTACTGGGGATCGAACCAGGGACCTTGTGCTTGCTAAGGCAGATGCCAGAACCACTGAGCTAAATCTCCGGCCCTACACTTTTAATACAGAGTGCTGCGGTAAGTTATTCATACAGCTTTCCTCCCATATTTAAGGTTAGTTTCCTAATTTTTAAGACAACTTAAACTTTTTTTAAACACCAGGCTTTAGAAAGGACAACAAGGTATCATTGCAAAGCTGCTCTTCCACTGGGTTTCTAGGATGAGGGGGCATTTTCCAAACTATCAGTCTTCCTGGAACTCTTTAGCTTTCACCATTCCCAGATCCTCTGACCGTGTATGCAGGACTCTGATCCCTGGAAAGGAAGAACAACCAAATGTTGCTGCTGTAACAAAAACCCTGATAGTAACATCATTTATCATTTATGTTGTAGAAAGTCACATTGGAGCAGAGAACTTCAACTCAGCGAACCAATATATATTTTTTCACTGCCTGGGCTGTTTTATCTGTGGGTCATTTTATGTATTATTCATTGTGGAGGTTTGTAGAAATAGCAGGCCGGGAGTCTTGCAATTGTATACATCAAAGGAAATGTCTGGTGTGGTCCTTTCCACAGGAAAGTTTCCTTCTATTCTTTAGAATCTGCAGGAAATAGATTACATGTTTTTCTCTAAAAAGTACATTTTAACAAGTCTTGTATTTATGTGCAAACTTGAAGCCCTTTGTTGAATGTTTAAATCCCACTTTTTAATGATTCAGTCCTTCATAGAAATAGCTCCATTCTTCCTCCTATATCCTGTGTCAATGGTGATATGTTATTTTTTATTTTAAAACATGGGGCCAAACTGCCTTAAAATAATCCCTCTGAACAACAACATACACGAAGAGAAATAACGTCAGATAATTAATCTTTTATATTAAAAGGGCAAGAACCTGACTGCTAGCCTTAAAAATAAGCAACAGATTTTACAGCAAAAATACAAGTCATGAAAAGAAGCTTACTTTTCAAATATTGTTCAGATATCATCTGGGGGAAATAAAATTTTTGGGTTGAGGCGAGTGAGTGAGCAGGAGGTGGGTGTAAACGCAAGCCCTATTTTCAATTTTATAGATTTTATTCAGAATAGAATAAGAGTTTCACAAATAAAAGCTAATGCAAATAAATGGAAAGCACAGGAAAATTCACTGCATTCCATCCATATTTTTTCTTTCCAAGTATTAGAGACCTTGATTTAAATGTTTTAGGCTCACTGGACTGATATGATTATTAGTAAGTAGAAAATGTATTACATTTCCCCTTGCCACATATACCAATAATTTTTAAGTAATGAAAGAAAAGTGATGAGAGGGAAGGTCTCTGAAACCGAGAAGTTCCTTGGCGTCCCTCGCTCCGCCATGAAGAGGTGCTGGCAGTGGCCGTTCTCTCCCAGTTCCTCGCTCCGGCCGCCCTAGGCAGGTCTGCGTGAGGACAGGGTGGAAGCGAGGACAGGCCGCCTCTGGGTCTCGTCGGGCCAGCTCAGCTGCGGGTTTGTCCCCGCTGTGGGCTCTGCGCTGCAGCTCTGCCTGAGTGCAGCAGGTGGCATACAGATTTTCTTACTCAAGAATTTCTTTTTTTTTTTTTTTTTTTTTGAGACAGGGTCTCGCTTTGTAGTTCAGGCTGGCCCTGAGCTCACTATGTCGCCCAGGCAAGCCTCGAACTCGGCAATCCTCCTGCCTCTGCCTCCCGAGTGCTAGGGTTACAGGTATGAGCCACCATGCCCGGCATTGCAGTTTGTGGTGCTGATTGCTGGTGGGCATGAGTCACCACGCCTGGTACTGTTGTATGTGGTTACCGGGATCAAACCAGGGACCTTGTGCTTACTAGGCAGGTGCTGGAACCACCGAGGTAAATCTCTGGCCCAAGAGTTTCATTTTTAATGGCAATGACTTGGTCCTCTAATTGTTTCAGTTGATTAGCTTTTTCTTGTCCATTTAGGCTCAAATCTTGGATCTTTTCTAAATCTGGAAGAAATGATCTGTGTCCAGGTGGCCCTCCTGGACATCCACATTATACAGAACACAGGGTTCTGTGCGTCTCCCAGGATATATTTAGCTTTGTGCTTTGATATAGTGGAGAAAATGTTTCTTTTCATCAGACTTCTTCAGATTTTCACATGAATCAGAGGAAGCTGCTGTTTTTGTCTAAAAATGTTTTATATCTAAAGGCATTTAAAAGTGTAAGGCTGTAGCTGGTTAGAATTTATTAGATATGAAAAGACACAAAGCAGCTTTGATTGGATCTGAAGTGTTACCTCTCCAAAGGTTTGTTCTTAAATATTTAACTTCATTTAAAACACATGCTATTCACTCTACAGTTTCACAATATTTTAGAAAAGAATACTGACATTTGAATTTCTTTCATTCTTCTTCCTTTTGGCCACGGACATCCCTGAACAGTGAAAAGCAAAGCAAAGCCTGTCTTTGGTCTCACTCATCCGTCCACCGTTCACTGAGCTACTAACACATCCAGCCCTCCGCCCGCCCATCCACTCACCCATTCTTTGTCCTGTAAATATCTTGTAATTCCTGTAAGGAGGAGTCCACAGAAACACAGGCAGAAGAGGAGTAGAAAGCTGCGGGTAAAAAAGTAGAAGAAAACAAGCTACAGTTAACAGTGTGAGGCGGCCTTTAGACAGAAACTCTGGCGTGAGGCAGAAATGGATCTTCTGGGCAAAGGAAAGTTAAGTGTCCTGCTTTGCCGAGATCACATGTGCATACCGGGCGAGGGAATCAACCTGCGCGCCCAGAGGAAAGGCTGGTGCGCTGAAGACCATTGAAGTTGTCTTCTGAACATCTTCGCCGGTGATGTCTGATACAGAGACAGGAAGGCTTACAACATGGCTGTTTTCAAGGATCTGAAAGACCAACTCGGAAAAGCAGAATGAATACCAGCATCCCGAGGAAACAAAACAAAGCCAGCAGAGGAAAGCTTGATGAGGTGAGGTTTTGTCTGTCTACGAAGCAGAACTTCCTCAGTCACAGCTGCCCAAAAGCTAAAGAGCTGCTGTGGGAGGTGGTGAGGATCCTGTCACCAGGGACTCGCGTGGAGGCCACTCGGGCTGACAAAGGGATTCACGCTGGGAGTATATTTGAATCGAAAGGGAGAGAAGACCCTGAGTTGCCACCTGGTCAGACAACGTGATCGAGCTGGCTACTTCTCATTTCCCGCAGAGCCGAAGCCCAGCTGCCCTGGACGGCACCGCCCGGCTGCCGTGGCGCCTGGCCTTCCTCGGCCTGGGCCGGCGGGACAGGCCGTCTCCCTGTCAGAGGTGGGGGCGGGGCGGGGGGAGCCCTCTCCATCCCTGTGCAGCACAGGCTTCCAGCAGGTCTTCAGTCTCTGGCTCCAGCTCCTGCAGGGCCTCTTCCCTAAGGCCCCTGGTGACAGCCCTGTCCTTCCAGGCCGTGCGGTCCCCAGTCCTTCTCCACAGCCTGCTCCCACATTCCTGTGCATTCTCCGAGGCTCCATCAGGAAGTAGATCTATGTGGCCTCCCTCACTCCCACAGCGCTGGACCTGGGCTGCTGGACGGCTTGTCTGACCAGTAGCAGAGACTGGAAGAGATGGTGCTGTGGGGCTTCAGGCACCCGTGTCCTCTGTTGTCACTTCCAGGGGAAATTTAAATATGCCCAGAAGAAATCTGGGGTAACAGGTCGGGTGGACACAGCCCATCTTTCCAGGGGTCCCTCAGACCAGGCCAGTGACCCACAACCGAGCAGCTACCTCAGGCACCACTGCAAATGCCACGATCATTATTATAAGCCACCGACTGTGGGGTGGCTTTTTATGCAGTGAACAGACAACAGAGACAGGTACTTGTACATTGTCCAGAACCACTGCCTCTTGCCGGGGTTCCAACACACACCGTGCTGGGGTGCTCTTGCTGTGGGGTCTGCCTGGGAGCCGGGGCATTTCTTCCTGATAGACGTTACGCCCCTTCTCAAGTGGCAGAAGGAAGACAGGCACATCAGGGAATTATTTTTCTGTCTGGTTGAGTTGCGCAAACAGCCTTAAGCCGAGGAGAGAACAAGGACTGGGCTGCGTTCTCCATCTAACTGAAACTGCTCTCCCGACTGATGTCACGAGCTACACATTTTAGTCCGTGTGGACAAGGAAAGCAGTTTGGACACTGACATGACTTAGGGCAGGAAGATTCTTCCTAAGTTTTTGGTCCTGTAGGGAAGACCAGGGCCTGAGAATAACAGAAAGTAACCTTTGTAGTGTTGGCTATGCAACGTAAGGTTAAAAACATTCCATCTGCTCTTCTAAATCCTTCCTAATACTCTTTTAAAAAATTTTAGACAGGGACCAGAGGGTTAACTCAGTGGTTCCGGCGCCTGCCTCGAAAGCACAAGGTCCTGAGTTCGATCCCTGGTAACCACATACAATGCTGGGTGTGGAGACTCACACCCACCAGCCATCAATACCACATACCACAGTGCTGGGCGTGGTGGCTCACGCCTGTAATCCCAGCACTCGGGAGGCAGAGACAGGAGGATTGCTGAGTTCGAGGCTTGCCTGGGCACCATAGTGAGCTCAGGGCCAGCCTGAACTACAAAGCGAGACCCTGTCTCCAAAAAAAAAAAAATTTAGACAGGGCTGAAAATACCCACAAGGACGTTGATTTTAAGATAAATATATATGTAAAAAAAGCAGTTTCCTCTTCAGCCCTTCCATCTTCCAGAGACACATGCGAACAGCCTGCCGTGAGTTGTCCCCACCGGGTCCAGGCGCACACCGCACTCGCTGCTTTGCTTCCTGGGCATGGTGTGCACAGCCGGAGGCCTCCATCTCATTTTGGAATGCAGAAGTGCTTATAAGTAAGGAGTATTGTTTAACATTTTGAGAGTTACTTGTATCCCCAACAAATATAACTCATTTTAAAATTTGGGAGACAATAAAATAGGACCACAAATAAGACTATAAAACTGAGTTGGGAAAAAAACATTTCAAGGCGACCAAAGGAAACCTCGAGCTTTTCTGATGAGCAAAGGGCAGATCCCTGCCCTTTCTTCCTGTCCTCTATCTCTCCAGACAATTTTCCAGCAGTATCCTTTGGGGGTCTCACTCTTCCTAATATTTGCTTCATTAGTCCTGCAGCGCTGGTCTCACGCGGAAGAAACGTACCTGGTCAGCCACCTCCGTAACAGAGCACACTCCCACCGTGAGGAAGTGTGTAAAGCGCACGCGTGTCTCGTGATACCCCTCACGAGCAATGCACAGGGAAGGAAGCATGGCCCAGGCAGTGCTCTTGAGTCGCTCTGGTATTTCCACAGGACTTTCATTTGTATGTTTGTTTTTTTCAGGTTGGAAAAGAATCTCAGCCCTCGTTAATTAAAAACCACCCCACCCCCTGAAATAGCAGCCCTGACTGAGTGTCAAGACAACGATCAGGGTGGTACTGGTCGTTCTTTACTACGCTGGGGTTGGAGAACAAAAGACAAAAGTTACCCAGTTTTGTCCCTGACAAATTCTGGTCGATTGGACCACTGTATATTCAAGAGGGAGGGCGGAGCGAAGATGAGAAGCAGTGTGGACGCCCTGCTGGTTGTTGGAAAGGCGGAAGGGAGGCAGGTGGTGGCACGTGCCGGCAAAGCCGGCTACTCTGGGGCCGAGGGAAGAGATCTACGCACCGGTTCCGGGAAGACAAGACTTCTGAGGGGACCGTGGGTGGGGCGTGGTAGGAGAGGCGGTGGTGAGAGAGGGAAGGAAGAAGGAAGCCAGGCGGAGCATGAGCATGAAGCTCTCC
>PVIC010035435.1:0-19066 GCA_004025085.1 Thryonomys swinderianus | reverse complement strand
CAGGGTCTTGCTTTGTAGTTCAGGCTGGCCCTGAGCTCACTATGGTGCCCAGGCAAGCCACCACGAACTCAGCAATCCTCTTGTCTCTGCCTCCCGAGTGCTGGGATGACAGGCATGAGCCACCACGTCCGGCATTGTGGTATGTGGTGTTGATTGTTGGTGGGCGTGTCTCCATGCCCAGCATTATATGTGGTAACCGGGGATCGAACTCAGGACCTTGCGCTTGCGAGGCAGGCACCGGAACCACTGAGCTAACCCTCCGGCCTCAGCAGAATTTTTTATAGAAAATTTTTTTTTTTTTTGAGACAGGGTCTCACTTTGTAGTTCAGGCTGGCCCTGAGCTCACTATGTAGCCCAGGCAAGCCTCGAACTTAGCAATCCTCCTCCTTCTGTCTCCCGAGTGCTGGGATGACAGGCGTGAGCCACCATGCCCGGCTTTTTTTTTTTAATAGAAATTTTAAAAAATGATTCCAAATTTTATATGAGAAAACAAAGGAGCAATTCTGAAAAAGAAGAACAAAGTGGGAGAAATCACAGTACCTGATGTTAAGATTTATTATAAAGTTAGACTAATTATGACATCCAGTGTTGGTGAAAAGAGACAGAGATCAACAGAACAGAAAAATGTCAGCAATAAACTCCTACATATAACGTCTTGATTCTCAACAAAGGTGCAAAAGCAACTTAATAATGAAATCACAGTCTTTTCAGCAACAGTGTTACCAAAATTGTAAATCCATATGAGGAAAAGACAGACGTGGTGGCTCACGCCTGTCATCCCAACACTTGGGAGGCAGAGGCAGGAGGATTGCTGAGTTCATGGCTTGCCTGGGCTACATAGTGAGCTCAGGGCCAGCCTGAACTACAAAGCGAGACCCTGTCTGAGAGAGAGAGAGAGAGAGAGAGAGAGAGAGAGAGAGAGAGAGAGAGAGAGAGAGAGAGAGAAACAATAAACCTGACTTTTAAAAATAGTGTCTAGGTTTTTAGATCATTGCAACTGAATTCAAGCATCCAATACACTAGAAGTCAGTTTCATAAAGAGAGAAAAGGATAAGGGATGTAAACAGATAAATGTATTGGAAAATTGATGCATGGAGAGTGGTTGGCTGAGCAGCTGGCTGGACAGACAGACGGACCATCATTAAGTTGGAGGTGAGCTGGGCTGGACCAGACAGGACAGGGGCCTGCAGAGGGCAAGCGGCCGGAACGACAACTCAGTTATACCACTTGATCCAGCCCAGGTGTGTGAACTGCCCAAATCCCACAGGTCCTCTCTAGCGGGAATAAAAACCACCCTCTTCCAACAGACCACATTTGTTCACTTCTGTTTAGCACCAGCTCCATGCCAGGCGGTCTTTTGAGAACTTCACCTGTATTAGCTCGTGGAGTCCTCACACGACACTTTCGTATTCGTGGTTCACAGGAGAGGAAACAGATGTGTGGACAAGCTGAGTGACAAGCGCGAGCTTCCCCAGGGAGCACGTGGTCGGCCTGAAATCAGAGTCAAATTGGCTCCAGAGCCTGAGCTCTCACCACCGTACCGCAGCCCACTGGACGCATGGTGCATCTCGCCCTTCCACAGAACACTGGGCCAGAGGAAACTGCTGGAGTGTAACCGCTTCTGACTTACAGAACTGACATTGTTCTTGGGCTCGGCCTAATAATAGTACCGTTAGCAACTGCTCTTATCAAGTCCTTCCAGTGACCTAATACTATCCCAGCATTACCTTAATTTTCTCCAAAGCATGCTTAGTATTCTCTTTATATAGATGAAGACAAGGAGACTCAGAAAAGCAGGCCCCTTGGTCACGGCAAAGCAGTAACTGGCGGAAGTGAGACTAAATTCCACCTGTAAAGTCAGACCACAGAACACCTCTGTCCTCTGCTGAGGAGAAGCCAAGGTCTGTGTCTAGCCACCCACACTGTGCATTTTTATCCCTGGAGCACCTAAAATCTACCCTTAGTCCCACACCACACCCCACTCTCGCAGGGCTCAAGAGATAAAAGACAGACACCAAAGAAGGAACCCACTGGGCTCCTTCCCTTTAGAAGTTTCGGAGTGTCTAAACCCTTATCCACCAGTATTTCAGGGCCCGATAGTGCAGAATGGTTGTCTTCCCCCCACCACCCTTTACCCCTACCGCTTCCTCTGTGACTGGATAACCCCCTGTAAGACCAGTCCCTTGTCTCATCCTGATTATGAAAGGTTTAAACATCTGGTAGCTCTGTTTCAGCAGCTGTGTCCCCAAGCTCTGGCCCAGTCCCGAGCCCCTGGCTGGCCTCCAGCCCAGCCTTGGATGACGGCATGGGAGGTCAGCCTTTTTCTTTGCCAGCTTCTTGTTCCTCTGCTGCTGCAGTGCTGGGGCCTCGGGGAGTCAGACCCCCCACATACAAGGCTGACCTCTGCTCCTGGCTTCTCCGGGCCTGAGCCCAGGCCCAGCTGAGCTGCTGCCCCATCAGAGCCGGAGGAAATGGCTGCTGCTGCTATGGCAACAGGCTTTGTACTGTCTGCCCAGAACAAAGAGGGTTTTCTTGTCCCTCTTTGGATCTTTAGGGCCAGGGAGGGGACGCAGAGGTTTGGAGGATGCTCCAGCGTATCTGTCCAGTCCTTTGCTCAGCATGCTGTGAGCACCAACACTAAGTGACGCCCACTCCATCCCGGCCTCTTGTTGAAGGATTCGGAACCCGTGATGACCCGTACGGACTCAGCACAGGCCGAGCCTCAGAACCTCCTCATCGGTCGCAGTGGTCCATCTCGAAGAGGGAAAGTCAAGGAGGCCTTTGGGTACCAACGCCTTGCTGACACGGGAAGACCAAGGATAAGGGTCAAACTTAGGACCGAGCATGGACAGAGGGAGAGGATCCAGAAACGGAGTGAAGATCAGCAGTCCTGGCAGAATCCTGGCCTGGACTCCCTCCAGGTCCTACCACCAGCTCCCCCTCCCCCAGCCACTGATAGGAGATGCTGCTCCTTGGAGAGAGAGAGAGAGAGCACTCTGCAGGGAGTCCCTGTAAGTCTGGCTTTGAATGCATGGTCAGGACTCAATCCTCTTCCGTGATGTTTCTCTGGTTTTTGGTTTTTTTTTTTTTTTTTTTTTTTAAAGCAAACTGCACAGTGAGACATTTTCCTGGGCTCTGGTGAAAACAGAAGGGCTGCTGGGAAGCAGGAAAACACGGTTCCTGCCGCATTTTGTGCGTGCACAATTGCTGCTGCTTGTCTACCTGTTTGCTCAGAAACCTGGGTAATTCTCTTCGTCTTGTGTCATGCCAGGCTTAACCAGGAGATTGTGCAGGACCCTCCGAACTCTGAAGTAAAATGGGACCAGGATTTCAATCCTCTTATTTGTCATTAAAATTCTAATGATTTGGGTTCGAAGATCGGTGTGTCCGTGTTAGCTAGGCTTTGGACACACATATCACAAGAAGTGATCAAAAGCACTTTAATAACTTTTAATGTATTTCAGTAAAAGATGTTGCCATCAATTTCCCTCAAAACACTTCCCCTCTGGGGCCGGAGGGTTAGCTCAGTGGTTCCGGCGCCTGCCTCGCAAGCGCAAGGACCTGAGTTCGATCCCTGGTAACCACATATAATGTTGGGCGTGGAGACACACCCACCAACAATCAACACTGCATACTACAATGCCGGACGTGGTGGCTCACGCCTGTAATCCCAGCACTCGGGAGGCAGAGACAGGAGGATTGCTGAGTTCGCAGTGGCTTGCCTGGGCACCATAGTGAGCTCAGGGCCAGCCTGAACTACAACGTGAGACCCTGTCTCAAAAGGCAAAAAAAAAACACTTCCCCTCACTCGAGACACACTCGTCCCATTGTTCTTGCCACTTCCTGAAGTTCTAGAAGTCTTTCATGCATGTCTTCATGAGATGTGATCAAAACTATGTTGAGCGCCGCTGCTGAGTGTCATCCAGAACGAGGACAGGCTCCTCATCCACCCTGTTCACCGGATCCGGCACCGTGTGACTTCTGGCTCTTCTCCAGAGTCAAAATGGACAACGAAAGATCCATGTTTTCAATTGATTCAGGACATTGAGGCAGCCAATGTGACACAACTAACGACATTCACAGAATAGGACTTCCCATAAGGCGTATCCTCCAGAATGGGTCTGTTCGAGTCACCAGCTCTGCAGTGTGAGGTTGTATCCTGATTTGGCCGCTCTCTGGTTGCATGGCCCTGGGCAAATCACTGTCTCAACCTCCACATGCTTCAATTTCATTGTCTTATAAAATGAAGCTAATAATGGTGTCCATATCATTTGAGTGGTTATGTTTTCAATGAAATAAAGTATATAAATTTCCCTGTGTAGTGTCTGGCAGATAATAAACAATAAATAGCATAAGACAACAATTAACATGTGTTGAATAAATATATGGAAGAAAGAAAAAGAGAGAGAAAGAAAGGCAAGGAAGCTACGAGCTGCGGGTATTTGCTTCTAACGCCTAGCATTCGCAGCTTGCCTGGGGTAAGCATAATTCAGGTATAACTTCTGGGGTACCTCTGAGGGTCAGACTGAAGCTTCCCTCCTCGGATTTAGCCTGGGATCACATGATCACTTGACTTCCTGCCCCTCCTACCCCACTTATTCTCTTTTTTTCTCCAGGTGGGCTCTGTTTCAGGGAGGCTTCTAGATCCTCGGCAACACTGACCTCAAGGAGCCTAGTTGTGCGGCATCCTGATGCTGCAGGCCCCCAGCCGGGCAAGGAGAATAGCACTGAGAGCTGGCAAAGAGGACACTGGTGACGGGCAGCGGGTGTGGAACCCAAGCTAGAGAAGTCCAGGGAGAAAGAGTAGGTTCATCGCTACACCGTGGCCCACGGTGCAGTCACATGAGCCAAGGTGGGCCGCGCATGCGCTCTATTCTGAGAACTGGGACTTGGGGTAGCTAGTTAGTCTCTGCACATGTCTAGAACTACAACACGGGGAAGTAAACATCAGACACGGGTCCAGCAGGGTGGTCAGTGAGAGGCCAGAGCCCTGACGCAGGGGACTCTGGGGCCTGACGAGGATGGAGGCCCCTAGGTATCTGGTAAGGCGAGACAAGGCGTACAAGATCTTCAGCCCCGGAAGGAGGGGTGGGCAGGAGTAGACAAGGAGGCCAGCTGGGATACGGGAACAAGACAGTCCCTGATGGGAGTGGGAAGAAAGGCCTGGCTTATGCAAAAGCTTCCGGAGCACCTTGGGCAGGGGAGATGCAGGCGCCCTAGTGCTCACCTCTGGATTCTTACAGACCCCTCCCTGGGGCAGAGCCGGAAGCAGAGTTGTGTGTGTGCGTGCGTGCGTACGTGCATGGGGGGGGCAGTGTGGCCCCAGGGGCATAGAAGGGGGGGTCTACGGTTGGGCCTGGCAGGGAGACAGAGCACTGCCCAGTCCGGGCACCATATCCTGACCGCCTGGCTGCGGCCGCTCCCAGTCCTCCAGGGTCCTCAGCCCAACAGCCTCAAATTATCCTGCCGTTAGCGGTGCTCCATCCCTTCTGAGCACTGTGCCATTTCATCCCACCATCTCCGCATCCAACATTAGGAGATAACTGCGCTCACAACATATGTCATTACTCATTAAGGGACTTTTTCTGGATTATGGCTGGGGCTTAATGACTTGTTAAAGATGTTTAACACTTACAATTTTGTTTTTAATTTAGGAAGCAGCATGATCAAACTGCGCCCTGAGACTCTCTCCTCGATTTGGTGAAATCTGGAGATGGGCCGGCTCCGAGGCTGTCTGTACAGGGGAGGTGATCCTTAAATTGAATTGCAGCCCTCCAAGGGGTGTTTGCCCCGTCAGCTGCTGCCAGGATCTGACATGTTAATGGGGCTGAGGAAACAATGGGTTTCAGAGGTAATTGCTGAAGCAATGACTTCCAGGCAACATTTGACTTTAAAAAAAAAAAGTGTTGCTGCCGCTGCCTCGGTGGCAGAGGAGGCCGGGAGGGGCGGCGGGGGCTCTGCTCAGGGCCTGGCTCTGGGATTCCAGCCACGCTGGCTTCCCGCGGGGCTCAGGTGGGCCCGCAGCCCCCGCGGCCTGGGCGCTGACAGGCGGCTTCCTCTCCGCCAGTCTTTGTTCTGCCCATGGCTGCACCGCACAGGCCGCTTGGCGGGTGTTTCTCAGGGAGGGCAGAGAACCACACAGAGGCGTCAGAGTACAGAGTTCCTGACCGAGCGCTGCATTAGAAGAGGGCTGCAAGGAAGGGAGGACCTGAGCCCCCTCCAGCCAGCCTATCTGTGCAGAGACCCGCTCTGTGGTGTGGGGCGCACCTGGGTAATCTCACCTGCAGGACTCCACAGATGTGTTGTGAAGATGCGGGGAGACCCAGTCCACCAAAACGTTGAGCCACAGCCAACGTGCAGCAACTGACACAGGAGCCAACGTTTAGGAAGCATGGTCTGGCTCCCAACACCCCCTGCTAAGCGCTTTCCACATACTAATTTGGCCAATCCACCCAACACCTCTCTGTAGGAAACATTATGCCCATTTTACACATAAGAAAATTGAGCTGAAATGCTAGAGCCAGAGCCCACATTCAAGCAAATGATTCATATCAGTGCCCACATCAGAGCCACCAGTAGCTGTTCACACGTTTATCATCTAAGGGACTCAGCACAAGTTACTGTGTCTATCTACTCAGCTTCCTGGGGAGCCCCCAGCCCGCCAGGTGCTGGACCCTTGGATACAGAAGGACAACGTGAGGTTCCATGAGGCTCTTTGCTCCTAAAGGAAAACTCTGGAGAAGCACGTGAGACATGTGTGCAAGTGTGTAGCTGTCTGCAATGGAAAATAGGCCAGGGGTTCATCCTAGGCATGAGCAAGTCCAACATCCAAGTGGGAAGAGAAGGGGAAGCTGGGCCCAGCTCTTTGGAAAGGCTATTCCACCTCAAGCTAGCGGCACCAGACTGAGGGGAGGTCGAGGGCCTGCGTCAGAATGGGGGCTCAGTGGAAGAGCTGGAGGAAAGATCGTTAAAGCTTATTTATTCATTCATCCATCCATTAAATCATTCAACAAATACACGCTTAATTACCTGCTGTGCACATGGCTCTACTGGGCAGTAGTAAGAAGACAGAGGCCCTTAGAGTTCACACCCACTATGCTTGCGAGTTTATTAAGTGCCAAACTCCAACTTGGCATCCTCCCAGCCCTTGATTTGGAGCCTCCCAGTCCTGGCTTTTGTTGCCACTGATGCCACTGATCACACACCCGCTGCTGCCCTGAAAGGAGGAGGTCCCTTCTCCATCACATGACTCCCCATGTCCTGACAGCAGCCTCCCAGGGCTCCGGGCCTGGCCTCAGGAGGAGGGAAGCCAGCCGCTCAGGCCCTCCACCACAGAGAGGCCACCCGGCATGGGCAAGGCTGGAATCCAGTTTCAGAGGCTTCAGAAGCTTCAGCTTGGGCTGGGGACAAACCTTCATCCACAGAAGATTAAGGTTCCCCCGGAGAAGCCAGCTCCCTGATCAGAGAAGGTGCCAGTCCGTGGAGGACTCGGGCTGTGCTTTGTGAACCCAGGACTCAGGAGGCCACTCCTAATGACAAGAAATACGGACAGAGTCTCGTGAGGCCTCAAAATCCCAAGCACAGCAGCGTCCAGGAAGGAGACACACAGTGGAGGAAAAAGTCCAGCTCACTCTTGCTTCATTAGGAACAGAAGAAGTTCTAGAACTATAGCTAGTGCTGCCTGCTCCCACATCCATGCCTCCAAAGAGAAATGTCTGTGCCAGTCAATGGCCTCATTTCTGCAATGGAGGAATTACTACAGGGAACACAGGCAGACCAGAGCTTCCCGGGGTAGCAAGCAAGACCATCCACATCAACACCCGCATGCACCCCTTAATCTCGGGCTTTTCATCTTTCCTAGAAAGCTTCCTGCGTACTCTCAAGAGCCGCTCACCCGTGAGACCCTCCCAGAGCCTCCTCCTCGGGGCTTCCACAGGGCCTCACGCCAACAGCTCTTCTAGGAGATAGTTATTGTTCACACGTGTGTCCCTCCTGCAAGACTCAGGCTCTGAAAGTTCAGAGATCTGCCCTTGTCAGCCCTTGTACCCCAGATATCAAGTGCAAGTTTCACGTCAAATGAGAGAGAGAAAGAGAAAAGAAGGGAGAAAGGGAAGGAGGGAGGGAGACTGGGAAGAAGGAAGGAAGGAAGGAAGGAAGGAAGGAAGGAAGGAAGGAAGGAAGGAAGGAAGGAAGGAAGGAAGGAAGGAAGGAAGGAAGGAAGGTCCCATCCCAACCCAAGTCCAAGCCTCAGGAGGGGAGGGAGGGGATGGATATATGTGCAAAGGGCTACAGCCATCTCCTGCTGTGGAGTCTTCAGCCACCAGCTCAGGCCACGGTCACAACCTGACGTTTCCATGGAGCAGGAGGGACGAGGACAGGACACACGTCCCAGCTCACAGCGCCAGCTCCAGGCCAATGCTGACACCCGTTCGGCCCTCACAGTCCTGCCCATCTGCTTCGCTTTCACTTCCCATCCCGTGGGTGAAGAATAACATCTGTACTGTCGCGGAACAAACAGAACCACGGCTCCGGTGCCACGGGTTTTGTGTGCATGTGTTACAACATAGAGGGGAAAGTTTACTTAAACTTGCTGCCAGTTTTTTGTTTTTTGTTGTTGTTTTTTTTTTGAGACAGGATCTTGCTTTGTAATTCAGGCTGGCTCTGAGCTCACTATATAGCCCAGGCAAGCCTTGAACTCAGCAATCCTCCTGTCTCTGCCTCCCGAGTGCTGGGATTGCAGGCGTGAGCCACCACGCCCGTGCTGCCAGTCTTTTTGATGAGTCAATTGTTCTCATATATGTCTTATTGCTCTTTCTAATTCTTCCTTACTCTTGAAAATCATCTGTTTCACTATTTATGAGGCTTTTTTTTAACTTCTGTGGTTTTGGTTACCATTATATATCTCTCTATCTCTCTCTGTCTCTCTCTCTGTCTCTGTCTCTCTCTCGAAAAGTGTGCTTCAGTCCCAGGCAGCCGTCGACAAGGAGAAAAATGATGGATCCTGGACACATTTAGAAGGAAGAAAGAGCAAGTCTTCCTGAGTGATTGCTTGTGGCAGATGAGAGACACACAAGGCCCTGAGAGGTCTCCACATCTTTTTGGCCCAAGCAACCGTATGAGAATGTTCACCAGAGATGGCGCCTAGTGTCTGAGCACAGGCGGGCGGGGCTGTGAGACACAGACTGAGCTCAGGGAGAGCTCTGGGACGTGGGCACACGGGAGGGAGCCAGGGGCCCACCACGGTATCCAAGCCTCGGAGGGGCTTCTCGTCCTTTTCCGCTTACGGGATATTCTCACTTTCGGTTTAACAGGAGGAGCAGACTCTGGATCCAGACATGCTCCGTGCAGCTCCTGGTCCTGGCTACTCATTCTGATGCCCCTCGAGCTGATCACGGCACCTCTCTGGGCCTCCAGCTGTTTATCAGAAAATGAGAGGGGGAGACAGCACCATAAAATACTAGACACGGCATCCAGGCGGTGAAGCACGAAAAAAGCAAGTCGCTGGCAGCCATGAGGGCAGCAGAGCGAGAACAGCTAAGGGCCGCAGGGGTCCCCACCGCCTCTTCCTCCTCCCACTTCCTTTCAGCCCCGCAGGTCACACGGCCACAGATGCCGCCTGAGGGCCTGTTCTGCACAAGGCACCCACCGCTGAGGCGGGTGGGCAGTGGCGGGCCACACCCAGAGGGACACAGGGACTGCGGACAGGCCCTGCAGGCCTGGGCTGAGGCTTCAGGAAGGGGGCCAGCGGAGCCCTGACGCACATCTCCTTGTTGGGGGAGGGGAGCGGGAGGAGGGTCTCAGCTCCTGCAGCCTGGAGGAAGGAATGAGTCGGGAAGGGTACTCTGGGAATATCCGGGGCTGTGGGCCAAGGTTGGGCATTAGTTTCTGGGGAATGAGAATCAAGGGTTTTTCTAGCCTCCTCGCTGAGTGTAGAGGTGAATACATGACATGGGGTGTCAAAGTGGGTGGCTACACATGTATGTGACTGCTCGTGTGTACTCACGGGAGTGACACATATGTGTGCCATGTGGTCTATGTCAGGTTTCTGCTTACATAGGTTACAATCTACAAGACATGGCAGGCAAAAGCCAGCAGTCTGAAAGTGCCATCCCAGCAGGAGCAACCTGAATCTCATGATAAAGCGGAGACAGCAGCAGCCCTGGGACCTGGCTGGCCGGGCAGCAGCGCCCACTCCGCAGAGAAGGAATGTGCCACCTCGTCCCCCGGGCTGAGCAGCACTGAGCACTCCCCAGATAGAGCTGGAGGTGCCTCCCACACTTCACATCGAGTCAGTTCTGGGATGGACCCAGGCCATGCCCAGCTACCGACTCAGGCCACTGAGGCAGACGTCCCCTGTCCTGACCAGGCTGGAGCGCTCTGTGTCTCCCGCCACCATGGACCAAAGTCACAGCACCTCACCTTCTGCCCTTGGAAATGAATCATTTAAGATTCCCCTTTCATCCCAGGGCCCTCCAACAGCCTCGTGAGCCGTGAGCATGTCTCCCTAGGCAGAATTTAAGGCAGCTGCAAAATGCCTCGATATTTTCAGAGGCCTTATTGTGCTTAAACTCGTTAGAGAGGCCACGGAGTTAATTAGTATATAGATTTTCCCATAGAAAGCTAATTTTCAGAATGATTTGCAGCCACTGGGTCTGTAACAGACTGCGATCTATTTTCTTCTCAAATTTTTTTCCAAAAGCAAAGTCCAAATTGCAGGGACCAGACACTTCCATACCTCGGTCCCAGCCCACCCCACCCTCTCCAGGGCCTGGGCCCCCAAGGCCGATGCTTTCCCTTAGTCCCGTGCAAGCTGCTGACTCTCAGTCCTGCCTTTTCCTAGGCACTAGTCCAGTCCAAGGCTGACTTTGGGTGAGAGGAAGATAGAAGCTGTTCTTCAGTATTCAGTGCATGAGCCTGGGCCTAGAGAGATCAGGGAAAAACCTGCCTCTGGCCTTCCAAACTTATTTAACTTCTCTGTACTTCATTTCCCTCATCAGGAACATCAGGACAGTAATCCTTACCTCATATGGAGCATTACAAGGATCATTATTAACACTGATTTTTTTTTTTAAAAAAAGGTAACATTTATTGGTACTTCCAGTATCCTAAGTCCTGGACTATAAGTATTTTACATCATCTCATTAAACTCTTATTTCCTGCTTATTTCATGGAAGGAAACTGAAGCTCAAAGAAATAAAATAACTTGCCCGGGGTCATCATGGGTGACACATTAGGGCTTTGAATCCAGGTCTGCCCCATTCCAGGGCTCTAACTTGGCCATATTTCCTGAAGGAAAGAGTCACTACAATTACGCCTCTGAGCACAGCCTCAAACACTGTTGCTTTTTCCCAGGACTCTGAGGCCTTGCTGACATTTTACAGCAATGTGGTTCTGTCCCACTGTGCTCATCACTCTCAGATCTAGAAAGTTCTTTAGCCGTTACACAATCCATCTTTCTCCCATTGGGCAGGTGGGGACATCCAACCCCACGGAGCTTCTCCCAGGGAGGGCAGTGAGCCCCAGGACTGCTGGCTCCGTCCCCCTCAGAACCTGCTGTCTTGCTATCACAGACTCGGGGCTCCTCAGAAAGCACCTCACAGTACGAGGACAGGGAGGAGTTGCCACCTGACAGCCGGGTGATAGTTTGCGAAGGTTTCCGAAGCCCTCTGCTGAGTGAAGGCAATATTAGTCCTCAGAGATCGGCTCACGCCCGAGAACCCTTGTCAGAAAATGTGATGACTTAGTGGACTGAAAATGTATTTCCCTGCCTTATCACACATCTGGAGTTCCAGCAGAGCAGTCCCTGGGCTGGGGAGGCAGCCAGCCTTGAGAATTTGCACAGATATTGGTGTTTATCAGAAAAAGTCCAAATGGAGGCTGAGCCGGGAGGGTGATGGGAGTAATAGCTTGAGAACATGCCGATGATGATAAGGAAAGTGTATCTGCTCATTACCCAGGGGCCTCGCCCACCGCCCAGACCTGCAGCCCCCACTCGCTCTCGGCTTTAGGACGTGATTACACTTGTTTTTTCCACTGGCAGTAAGAGGAGGGAAAAGGCTGGACACTTTGACTGGGAAAAGCCTGCTGCTTCCCCAGAACTGGGCTTCCGTTCCTTTGAAACTCCACTTAGCAGCCACTTCCGGGGTCCTGAGAGCCAAGCCTCACTGGCACCGAGCTCTGTGAAAGACTTCTTTATTCCATACCCTAGATGTCTTCTGGGTACCAGTCCCTAAAAGGGTTGACCTTCTGTGCTGCCCCCAGTGCTGAGGGATGGGCACCTCCCAGCATGCGCTGCTGGCGCTGAGTACCCAGATATAAAGCTCAGTTAGCTGCCTGTGAGGTGTGTGCAGTGGGTCCAGGAAGAGCAACGCAGACCCCTTAGCTAAAATATCCTCAGAACCATGTTTCACTCGTAGGGACCAAGAGATGCAATAGACCCATCCTGCTTTGGGCCTCTGGTAAGCCTTCCTGAAAGAGTGGTCTTGGAGGTCACCTTGCAGGGTGAGCTGGACTTTTCCAGACGTACATGAAGGCAAGATTATCCCAGGGACAGGACATAGCTAGGAAAAGGCAGAGAGTAGGGCCGGGTCTTGGTCTACTTGGGAAATGGCAGACCTCTGCGTAAAAATACTCAGGAAAGTTGGATTTGACAAGAAGCAAAAGGGGAGAAGTGGGAGGGGGAAGGGAGGGAGGGAAGGAAGGAAAGACAAAGAGAGGGAAAGAGACAAGACAGGAGAGGTGAGGAGGAGAAGAGAAGGAAAGAGAGTAAAGGAGAGATGGGCCTGCTGCCCTGACGCTGGGCTGTGTCACTCACCATGCTGGTTACTCCCAAGAGCCACTATTGAGCGACAGGGATCGTGCGATGAATAGGCTTTGCCCTGTTGCTCCGAATGGCTCAGTGTGAATTCTGAGTGGGTCTCAGTGTGTCAGGCCTGAGCACAAGTTCCCTAAGGTGCACCTCCATCAGTCTGATCAAGAGGCAGGGTTTGTATACCACTAAACAGAGTGAGACTCAGCCCCACCCGAGCAGCAGAGCAGACAGGTGCCCAGCTGCTCCTATGCTGGGCCTCTTCCTCCCTGTCCCCAAACTCTGCTCTGCCCCAAACATGCAAACCCCCATTCAGCAAAGGAAAATGCCCTGCATCGGGCTGAACCAGTCTCCTTAGACGCACTTGTCCTTGGGACTCAAGGAGACACTGATTTCCCATTTCTCGCCCCAAGCCGGTTCCACCCAGCCATATCTAGCGCCTTCCCTGCAACAAATTCTGAAGAATATAGTTGTCCTCACATTATTACATTTCCGGGGTATTTGGTACCCTCGCCTCACCAAGAAGAACGACCATCGAAAGGCAGATAAAGCCCTCACCTCAGGGACGGCATTACTGAACATCAACTGTGTCCCAGCACTGGCCAGAGGTTTTCCTATCAATTCTCTTATCAACCCCAAGGGCCTCAGGATGCCGGTAGTGTCATCTTCACCGCCCAGATAAAGAGACCGAGTCTTAGAGAGATTCAGTTCTGTGCCTGAGGTCCCCCAGCTCAGGACCTGGGTTTATTACCAGTTCTGCATTTCCTTAGCCTCGGGGAGAGGATTCCTTTCTCGCTTCCCATGTGAGCTCTGCTTGGGACAAACAAGCTCCCCAGGTGTAGATCCTCCGGCCTGATTCTCAGGAAGCCATTGCCTTCTCCCAAGGTTATAGGGAAAGCTGGGATGGGGGAAGGGGAGCTTCGGCCCTCACACTCTCGGGCAAGGTGCGCTTTCTGGATCCTCTGCCCTGCGAGCCCCAGAGCTCTGATACCTCCTCTCCTCTCGGAGACTGCCCCTTCCCGTTCTCTCACTGCTATACAGCACCAGTTCCCCAAAGGGTTAAAAATGGGAGCCAAATAATTTATTTCAAGATCTTCAAAAACAAATTCAAATTTTTTTTTAATTATGTCAAATTAAGGCCATTAAAAGTTAAGCTGTGTACCAAGAGCATTTTCCTGGGAAAGGTGCAGTAACATCATTATTTCTCCCCAAAACGCACTTACTGTACATTTCTCAAAGCCATCAGCCTTGATTGAAGGCTAATGAAAAAGCTGTCCTGCGTCAGTTTATTCCTTGTATCCATTAAGAATAATTACGGCTGAACAATTTTTGATGCCTGTAACCTTCGAAAGCGTTGCTAATGGCATTATAAATTGCTCCTTGTCCAATGACTACGGCGAGATGCTTAATTCAAAGGCGCTCTGTCAACAGGACTGATTTGTGTGGCTAATGAGTGCGTTTAAAACAACAGCCTGGGCTCATGCATCCGAATGTCAATAAGAGGACGGGGTTCAATAAGGAGGCTTGTCCGTAATAATTAGCAGGGACAAGCGCTCTGGATCAGACCCATTGTGGCTTTCACAGCCCAGTTCTCGAGACACCACCAGCGTCCCTGGGGCTCGCCCAGGCACAACTCTTTGCTCCTAGGCTGAGGTTAGAACCGGGACCCAGAGACCTGGGCGGGCAGGGCATACGGGCAGGGGAGGAGGCGCCTACCAGAACATGAGAGGCAGACGGGAGAAGATCACTCGCTACCATTTATGGGGCGCTTAATCCTGCAGACGTCTGTGGAGCACCCACTGTGTGGGGTGCCGGGAGAGACGGTGGAAGAAAGGACAAACACAACGCCGGCCTCGCCGAGTTCACCAGTGACCTACGCCACACCCGGGGAGGCTGGCGAGTGTCAGAGCAGAGAGTGCGGTGAGAAAAGCAAGCAGGGCGCCATGACCAGCCGGGGCCGGGGCAGCAAGGCCTCAGGTGAGGCCGTAGGACCCTTAGGAGTTAACCAGGGAGACACACCCGCCTTCAGGCAGAAACCTTCCACAGAAAAGGGGGTGAGGGACAAAGGGAGCCCTGCCTGCTGGGATGGGAGAAGGTAGGACCAGAGCGGCGGCAGAGGGCCCGAGGGCGGGGGCGGAAGGGGCAGATCCCTGGCTTCTGCGCGCTTGACGTGCAGTGGGAGTTGGACCTGAGGCGTGGAAGGACCCTAAGGTGCAACTCTGCCTCTAGTCTCAGCGCGGGGCGTCTCTCCTATCCCAGCCCCCATGGGCTCTGTGCCAGTGGCACTGTCCCCGGAAGTCAGTCCTGATTTTCCCCTGGTTTTCCTGTGAGGCTACGACCCCCGGTGGGCATCAGGGCTGCACTGATCTGCAAGTCTTTGTTTCCTGCGTGTCATGCAGGTGCTGTCTCCTATTTCCTCATGAACACAGGCGTGCCTTCCTTCGCTCCCACCCCAGAGGGCTAACCACAGTGCCAGCTGCACAGCTGCCCTCAGTCAGGACTTGGGAGCTGTCTGTTGAACTTTCCCCTATCCCCGCTGCTACAGTGATTGCCCCCGGGGTGGGGTGGGGTTTCCATGACACAAACATCACCCGGAACTTAGGCGAGGAGTGGGGCTGGGAGAGAGGACTCGGGGTTGGAGGAGGTGTGCAGAGACGGGCCAGCACGGCCCCCAGGACCCCATCTTCGACCTGGGTATGAAGACACACAGCGTACTTGTCCAGCAGCACGTTTCGCAGGCGCAAGGTCCCCGCACCTGTCCAAGAGAACAGGAGAAGCGAGGCCTTGAAGGCCCAGCTGAGTCGTCGGGGTTCAGTGTGTCAGTGCTTGCCTTAAGCTGGGGACACGCGTGATTTAAGAAGAGGCCTGTGCCTGCATGTGAGAATTAGAGGGGAGAGCAAAGAGATCAGAGGAAAGATCTGGCTGAAAACTCAGGATCTAACGGGGTTCAAATCCCAGCTCTTCCCTAGGCGAGCGTTAGACTTTCAGCACGGGTTACTCACCCCCAGTAGCCCTGGCTTCCCTCTGTGTAAGATGGAGGCGACAGTGAAACCTACTCTGTGGCCCAGTGGTGGGAGTCAGACAAGAAAACTCACGTACAGGGCTTTGCATGATCCCCGCACTGATTAAGTGCTGACATCACTAAAGTCGCCGCACAGTAGCCACGCCAAAACAAACGCAGCCTCATTTTATCCTGAGAGGAAACAAAGGTGCCCAGAGGTGAAGTCACTGGCACAGCTCCCTTAGCTGGCACGGAGTGTGCATGTTGACACCATAGCCAGCACATTTCCCTCTGCCCGGTGTCCCCCAGCACAGGGGTGACAGCGGACACGGTGTGCATGCGTGCATGTGTGTCCTTGCGCAGGAGCAGTCCACGGAGCGAGGGCTGGGTACAGCGCAGCCACACACACTCCTGTACCCCATGTGGGGTTCTAGCCTGGGCCAACCCCGGGCCTGCTAGCGGAGCTCCAGGTGTCTGCCCTCAGGAGCCGAGGGGAGCAGACACAATGGGGGGCCACGCCCTGGCCCACCTGCCCACCAGCACCCCCACCCTGGGGCCTCTCCAGGTGCAGAGGCAGAGGGCAGGTTTCTGAGGACAGCTGTCACAATCTGTCTCCCCACTTGGGATGACATGTCTCAGATCTCTGCCGCAGAGACGTGGCAGGGAAATCCTGGGAGGAAATGATAAATGAGCGTTTACCCCGATCCATCAGCAAAGAGAGGTTTGTTCTGCAAGCCCTTCCCTTTGACTCCTGGCAAGAGCCGCCGAGGGAGCCCCTATTTCCATCTGATCTTCAGGCTCTGTCCCTGGGGGGGGGCCGGAGGGGACGAGGCACCTGACCTTTCCCTCTGCGCATGGAGTACTATTTTGAGCTCCCATGGGGGAGGGCCTCTCTGCAGCGTCTGTCCTCCTCAGCACATCCTCCTCCCCTGGCTTCCAACACGAGTCTTCTGCGTCTCCTCCGGGGTGTCTGGCCAGTCCCTCCTGGCTTCCTAGATACCTGTTCTTTCCATTCTGTCCCTTTCACCCTATGTACTTTCTTGCTCCAAGCCTTCTGCCCACGTGAGCTCATCCATCCCAGACTTTTATCTGTCGCATCCAGGCTACTCTCTAACCCAGTCCGCGTGACCACGGCCAGTTGCTTAACAACCAACCCTCGGTGTCTGCAGCTGCAAAAATGGAGACCATAAAATGTCCCACCTCACAAGCTGCTGAGAACCGTGAATGACTTAATACATGTCAAGTCAGCCGAGTAACTCCCACAGCCAACTGCCAGCACCTTGAGTAAGTTCTGGATTTCTTCTGCTGGTCCTGTCCCTTCACTGATCGACCTTCAGTGCTGGCCTTCCTAGCTCCAGAGATCTTCGTGGGATTTCTTGAGGCTTCTGGTGTTACTGCTTCGTGACTAAATCTCACCAGTCTGCCTCCCTCGCCTCACTTCCCACATACCATCTCCGTCCTGCAGTTCATCTCCCGGGAGCCTGACCTAAGAGACTTCCCCAGTGCCCGCCCTGCAGGCCAAGCTAAGCTCGCCCAGCTCTTCCGCTCACTCTCAGACTCCTGCAACACTGAGTCCAATGACCAGTTTCCCTCTCCTTTCTGCACATCCAAGGGACACGATCTGAGCCGGACCACACTTGCCCATCTGCGTCTACGGCACCTCCCCTTGCGCCTGGAAAAGTCCCATTGATACTTAATTCTTATGAAGCCGTCTGAGGAGGAGTTTTGATGTCGTTTATAATAGAAATCATCGGGCATTCACTGCTTTCTTGGCTCTTATTTTCAAAGAATAGGTGTGAAAGACATCCTGTCCTTGAGCCTGAAGGCTGTAGGAGGCTTAGAAATGAGATGAAAGCTGGGAAGAGACCTGAGGAAAGATGACAGAGATCAGGAGATCAGGGAGGAGACCGGGGGTTCAGGAACGAGGTGCAGGCCTAGGAGTCACTGTCTTTGACAGTAACATGACCAGACAGCCATATCAAGTGCACCAACATATACTTTAGCCTGTGTACTCCGAGTGCTCCCTAAAAGTCTGTTTGATGGCTCCCAGGCATCCACAGGACAAACCCAAGACTATGCAGCAAGGTTCACGATGGCCCTATGTCAGCTACTTTTCTGGCCTAACTTCTGGCCATGCCTTCTCTGTACATCGTCTGTTCCTCCAGCACAGCACCCTGCTCGTATCCTCGCCCCGTGCACAGACAGGCCCACTCTGGAGAGCCCTTCCCCACTCTTGCCACGCAGGGACCTCGTGTTCAGCTGAAGCCACTCGCTGGTTGCCCTGGAGAATCTTTTCTTTCCTCCTCTGTTTCTCCTTATATCACTTCACACTGAGATCGCCTGTTGTCTTGTTCGTCCCCACAAGCACGCTGTGAGCTCTGTAACAGGCCAGGGATATGTACAGTTCCTGTTTATTCCCTCATAGCACTTGACCCAACCCATGAGCAGAAGCGGTTGGTCAAGGGGACGAGAGGGATGTCTGCATCTGAACCGGCTCAGGGCATACCCGGGGGCATGACTGATGGCAACCTGGGCATGAATGGAGAAAAAGCTTAGAATACCCGAAGCTCTGGAAAGCATGGAGTCAGGGGCCTGGCCAAAGCCTCCAGCAACAAAGAAGGGAACTAGGGGAGCCCCAGCCATGGTTTTAATCTAGATGCTACCCAGGGATGGGGACCAACAGCCTCATGCTGCCTCACATCTGTAGTGACATGGGATACTCCCAGCCCCAGCCTCATCAGAGGCATCACTGTATTCCCACATCTGAACCCAGGTGTGATCCTAGTCTACTTTATAGATGTAACCAAGGCCCGGAGGTCTCGTAAACTCCTTTCAGCTCCAGTGTTCCTTGATTGAGTAACTCTTTGTGGGCCTTACGCAGGGGACCCAGGGGTGAGTCCCATGCCACCCAGCATTGGCCTTGATGCTGGAGTCCTCTGCTGGGAGCCCAAGTCCTGCCAAGGAAAAGCAATAGGACTGGGGCAGAGAGGGAGGCAGAGACATCTGCCCCCTTTAAGAGGGTTCACATTGACCTTCCAAGTGGGTCACTTAGGGGGCAGCTGACCCTCCCTTGAGTATGATCAGGGCCTAAGCCACACTTGGCCCCATAGACCTCCCAGCATCTCTAAGGCCTACCTCGACATGCTATTTATAGGACAAGTGACACAGAATGCATGATTGGGTTTTGGAATTGCAGAGTATCATAGATATTATTAATGCTGTTCTTATGTACAGTATTTTATTTTGGGGAGGGTTCC